>APFE030392968.1:0-46396 GCA_000404065.3 Pinus taeda | reverse complement strand
TGGTTGCTGAACTGGTTCAGAAAATTACACTGGTTCAGAAGCTTCAACGGCTTCCTTTGTGTCTTCAACACCTTTTTCTCCAGAAGTCTCTCCTTCCTTTCGACTGTCACCGAAAAGTCTAGCCTCCAACTGAACTCGTTGATTTGGCGATACCTGTTCATGTTCAATTCTTTCCGAATATGTACATCCAAAAGACATGAAGTAAAATTTACTATTCATTTTATTCCATGTCCAACGAATGCTCAAATCTACAATCCACATAACCTACAAATCTACAAATCTACCATAAAAAAATATCTATGAATATGGAATATTCGTAAACTCCCATAAATTCAAAATATACTCCTTACCCTAATTATTTGGTCTCGGCTTATAGTGTTCACAAAATATTACTTTGTTTTACATTTCCCATGTCTATAATTATTTTGAGAAAGCGTTTTTCCAAGAAATATAACAAACATTGGACACAATAACTATATAGTGTTGTGAACATCGTTGTTGTAAGGTTAAAACAGTGTCTTTTGGAAATTATAATTATATCATAGAAAATGAACATTATTGTACCTTTTTATAATAAAATAAAGATAAGTCAAATTAAAAGAAATGCGTGTTTAAAAACAAAAGGAAAAATTGTTGAAAAATACAAATAATACGTTAAAACTTGATCTAATAATATTTTTGTTTTAATAATAATAAAGTAATTTATGGAAAACAAAAATATCCAAACATAAATTAAGTTAATTGAAGTATTTTTGTTTCTTCTAAAAGCTTCAAAGTTGTAAAAATAATTATATAAATAGAAAATTATTTCTAAAAACTAAAAATAAAAATATTAGAATATTATTTTCTTTTAACAATGATATGCCTTAAACTACATCGCTCTTCTTTTCTTGTTACAAAAATTTTAATAAGACAAAAACTATATACCCAAGAGCAAACTTGTTATTAATGTTGTATACTATATGATGTCTATAAGGTGTATCTCAAATTGTACAATATAGATGTATTTGAATTATACAATATTAATAAATTGTTAGTTGTGTGTTAATTGCAAAGGGCACAATCCCTTATTTGGATATTTTAAAAATGGCAATACTTCTAATTTGAAAATGGAGACCCTAAAAATAAGGAAGACATTTTTCTTAGTTATTTTTTCTATTGCTTGATATTATAATTTTGTGCTTAATTTTATTATTCATATTTGAATGACTTGTATAGCTTGACTCTGTAGGATTCTTTTTTTCCTATCTTTTAATGTTTTGTATCACATATTTAATTATTACTCAAATGTAAATTTTTTTTATAAAATATAACAATAACTTGTACATAGTTTTTATTATTTTTATTTTCATAGAACTCATGGTATTGTCACTTTCAGTGTTAGTTAAACATCTGTCGAGTAATAAGTGAAGACGGAAGATTATTAATGGAGTCTCCCATGAGCCGTACCTTTTCTTACATGTGAGGATTTTGTTGGCACCAATTTTTTTATATTGTAACATATGTACATAAAATACAACAATAGTTCAATAACTTGCATATAATTCTTATTATTTTTATTTTTTCGGATCTCATGGTATTGGCACCTATATTATTGTTGTTGCAGTAATAGTTAAACATCTATGTTAAAGGAATAAATTGAAGAAGATTATTAATTGGGTCTAGTGTGAGTCTTATCTTTTCTTATGGGTAGGGGGCTTCTTGGCACTAATCTTTTATGGGTAGGAGGCTTCTTGGCACTAACTTTTTAATTTCTATTATTTTTCTTAATTAGGTTTAGCTTAAGTAATAAATATACAAAGTTGTTATCCTCCCCACTTAGATTCAAATCCATGTAATAACTATTTATTTCAAAATTAAGCATTTGCAAAATATCTTAGCATTCCTCAATAAAATGCAAATAAAAACAATTATCCTAACTCAATCATAAGTATGGTGAGTTGCAGGTATTTAAACTTTGAATTTTGTGTTTAACCTGGTTTTTCATACTTTATGAATTTATGGATTACCAAATGTAAGATTCTTTTGTTCCTATTTTTCAATCTTTTGTATCCCCTTTATTTATGTGTTATTCAACTGCAACTTCCTTATATAAATACAATGATAACAATAACTTACGTCTAATTCTTATTATTTTTATTTTTATGGATTTCATGGTATTGACACCTCTATTGTTGTTGTTGCAGCAAGAGTTAAACATACATGTCGGAGGAATAATGTGAAAGAAAGAACGTGAAGAAAATGATTATTAATTGGGTCTAACTTGAGTCTTACCCTTTCTTTTGGGTGGAGAGCTTATTTACACCAAATTTTTGATATTGTGACGAGTGCACATAAAATTGCATCAAATTGCACCTGATCTTGTTGACACTAATTTTTTAATATTATTACTTGTGCACATAAAAGTGCATCATATTGCACCTCCATGTCTTTCAATTTTTTATGTTACTTGGATTTGTATCTAGTTGAAGAGATAGAAGAAGCTCTTATCCTCCCCACTTGGATTCAAATCTATGCAATAATTATTTATTTCAAAATTGGTTCTCCCTAAGAAATACATTCATCACAACTCAATCATCACTAAGATTAAGTGTGTATGATGGAAGTGTTAAAACTAACTATCAAAAAAATATTTGGAAGCACATCTTAATGGGATGTGTTTTCATAATATTACCACTTTGTATGTGTATTTTGATTTTACAAATTTAAAAGAAAATAAATAAATTCATAATTATAAAATACAAAATTTGTTTTATATATATATATATATATCAAATTTGAAGGGCATGGAGTATGCCTTAAAACTGCTTCTGCGTGGCTGAGAGCTTGTAGTACATAAGGAAATATGTTAACGCCCAAAACTCAGAGGCATCTAACGAGTGAAAGCATGCCCCCTTATGGACCACTAGCTCGGTAAGTGGTGTGGTTTTCATTGATTAACAGTGATAAGTCAACCTACACTAGTGTATAGCAAGAGTGTTGGTTATCCCCAGTGCTGGTTTGACAACTGAGTTATGATAGATTTTTATACTATTTAAAAATATATCTAGAATTTGAAATATTTAAAATGTTCCTAGCATTCTTCAACGAAATGCAAATCAAGAACATTGATTCTAACTCAATCATGACTAATATTCTATGTATATGGGTGAGCTACAAGTATTTAAACTTTGAAATGTTATAAACTTGACTATTCATACTTGCATAGTGTAAGATTCTTTTGATCTTATTTTTCAACCTTTTATGTTTTGCATAGTGTAAGGTTCTTATGATCCTATTTTTTAAAAGTTTGTATCCTTGTGTCTATATATTATTCAAGGTCTTTACATAAATACAAGTTATTTTTATTTTTATAGATTTCATGGTATTGGCACTTCTCTGTTGTTGTTGTTGATGATGATGATAAACATCTATGTGAGATAAATAAAGTGAAGAAGAAGATTATTAATTGGTTCTAGCATGAGCCTTACTTTTTCTTACATGCGGGAATCTTGTTGACACCATTTTTTTGATATTGTGACCCCTGCAATTAAAAGTGGATCAAATTGCACCTCCACGTCTTTAATTTTTTTTGTTAATTGGGTCTCGCTGAAGAAGAAGAAGTTGTCCTTTCCACTTGGATTCAAAATCCATGTAATAACTATTTATTCCAAAATTAAACATCTCTTAGAAATTTTGACATTTTCCAATAAAATGCAAATTGAGAACATTGATTTCAACTCAATTATGACTTGTATAATGTCTATAGGGTGAGTTACTGCAGCAAGAGAAGTAAAATGGATCTGTTAAAACTAACCAAAAAAATAAAAAATAAAAAATTTGAAAGCATGAATTAATAAAGATGTGAGTTCATAATGCAGCCTTTCTAAGTCTGCATTTTGATTCTTTAATTTTCAAAGAAGATATGTAAATCCATAATTATAAAATATAAAATTTGTTTACCCTTACATGGAAATGTTTAAACTTGTTGTTTTCATTCTTCAATAAAATGCAAATCAAGAACATTGATCCAACTCAATTATGAGTAATATTGAGTGTGTATGGTGAATTACAAGTAATTAGACATTGAATTTAGTGTTTAACTTGGTTGTTCATACTTGAAAGTATTTTATAGCTTCTTTAATGTAAGATTCTTTTGAACTTATTTTTCAATTAAAAAAATCCTAACATTTTTCATTAAAATACAAATCAAAAACATTAATCCCAACTCTCGAGAGCAGCATTCTAAGTTATAATGAGTGACTACAACGTAATTGAAGTGGGATTGTTAAAAGTCAAACAAATTGTTTGAATTATGATTAACCAGATGTGTGACTATAACGTTGTCATTCTGCATGTATGTTTCGATTTGGTGGTTCTGAAACCAGGTAAATAATTTCACAATTATAAAATATAAACACAGGTATTTAGACTTTGAACACTCTCCTTGGCACATGATTTGCATTTAGAGTTTCAACACTTTGCTGGGCACATGACTGCAAATTTAGCAAGGGAGAGGTAGGCGCAGCCAAGACATCCAGATAAGTATGAATCTTTATCTTGTTGTATCAATATGTGAAATAATGAAGAAAAAGAAACTTAACACAATCGGTTATACATTTACCAAGACAAGAAATTGAATTGGATTGGAATTTATTATTCAACAATGATTCTCCACTCATACATTTCATGGGCATTCATTAGTTTTATATCATCGACCTCCGTTACATAACTGACATTTCGGTATAACACTGTCTAGTTACATTTTACCCAAAATTACTATTTCGTTGTCAAACTAACAAACTACACCTTGACAACAATTTTCCTAATCCCTTGCCCATGCCCGTTCATCATCTTTTCTGCAAGCCAAGAGAAGCTAAACACCACCGCAGCTTCTCTATTGTAACTGGCTTTGTGAATATGTCTGCACAATTCTCTCATGTATGGACCTTTTGAAGAGCTACTTTTCCGCCATCTATCACGTGTCTTAGAAAATGATACCTTACATCAATGTGCTTGGTTCTGCTGTGATAGGAAGGGTTTGTAGCCAAGTGAATAGCACTTTGACTGTCACAAAGTACATTCACATTCTCCTGCGTTCTTCCAATTTCATCGAGCAGACCTTTAACCAGATTGCTTCTTTACTGACATCTGAAGCAACTATATATTCGGCTTCAGTAGTGCACAATGCAACTGTTTCTTGAAGCTTTGACATCCAACTAATTGCTCCACCTGCAAGAGTAAAGACAAAACCTGTAGTAGATCTTCTTTTGTCCAAATCACCTGCATAGTCAGCATCTACATATCCGCAGACTGATCCTTCACTACCATTAAAGACGATGCAATGGTCACTTGTGCCTCTTAGATATTGAAGCACCCATTTCGCTGCTTGCCAATGTTCTTTACCTGGATTTGCCATGAACCTGCTGACAACTCCAACTGCCTGTGAAATGTCAGGTCTTGTAGATACCATCGCATAGGTTAAGTTGCCTACAGCATTTGCATATGGTACATGAGACATATATTGCTTTGCTTCATCAGCTCTAGGACTCAAAACCGAAGAAAGCTTAAAATGGGAAGCTAGTGGAACATTAACAGATTTCACATTGTTCATAGAGAACTTTTCAAGTACTTTCTCCACATACTTCTGTTGTGATAACCAAAGCTTACCATTTTTCTTGTCACTGTGTATCTCCATGCCCAAGATATGTTTTGCTGCTCCAAGATCCTTCATATCAAACGTCCTAGAGAGTTGAGCCTTTAACCTGTTGATCACTTCCATGCTTTTGCTTGCAATAAGCATATCGTCAACATACAAAGCTAAGAGAATGAATATTCCATTGAAACTTTTGAAGTATACACAATGATCATACTCACTTCTTATAAAGTTCTGGCTCACCATGAAGGAATCAAACTTCTTGTACCATTGTTTGGGAGACTTCCTCAGACCATACAATGATTTCCTAAGCTTGCAAACTAATCTTCTGCTGAGACCTAGTACAAAACCTTCTGGTTGTTCCATATATATCTCTTCGTTCAAATCACCATGTATAAAAGTTGTTTTAACATCTAACTATTCTATCTCAAGATTAAGTAACGCAATTAGTGCCAACACAGTACGAATAGAAACAAGTTTTACAACCAGAGAAAAAATCTCAGGAAAGTCTATACCTTCAACCTGAGAATACCCTTTTGCTACCAGTCTCGCCTTATACCTTTCGATACTTCCATCAACTTTCTGTTTCATCTTGAAGACCCATTTGCATCCAACAACACTTCTCCCTTCAGGAAGCTCTACAAGATCCCATGTATTGTTCTTGGCTAAGGAGTCCATTTCTTCTTCTATAGCCGCTTTCCAATTTTTGCTGTCTGTATCATCTACTGCTTCCTGATAACAAGGTTCCCCATCTTCAGTAATCAAAGCAAAAGATGAAGCAGAATCTTCATACTTTTTTGGAATTTTCCTTTCCCTTGTAGACCTTCTTAGAGCAACTGGTTGTTGAACTGGTTCAGAAACTTGCACTCGTTCAGAAGCTTCAACGGCTTCCTTTGTGTCTTCAACACCTTTTTCTCTAGAGGTTTCTCCTTCCTTTTGACTGTCACCGAAAAGTCTAGCCTCCAACTGAATTCATTGATTTGGCGATACCTGTTCTTGTTCAATTCTTTCAACAATTGATTTTAAAAGAGAGGATTCATCAAATGTTACATTCTACTAATGACTATCTTCCGCAATGTAGGATCGAACAAACTATATCCTTTCACTCATAGTCATACCCAACAAAGACATAACATTTTGACTTTGGATCTAATTTTGAACGCAGATTTTTCAGAATGAGAGAATAAGCAACACAGCTAAATATCCTCAAATGTGAATAGTCACAAGATTGACTTGTCCAAACTTCTTCAGGAATTTTACAATCAATTGCTACTGAAGGTGATCTGTTAACTAAATAACAAGCAATAGATACTGCTTCTGCCCACAACTCCTTTTGCAAGTTAGCATTGCTGATCATGCTTCTGGATCTTTCCATAAGAATCTAATTCATACGCTCAGCAACACCATTTTGCTGAGGAGTATAAACAACAGTTTTGTGTCTAACAATTCCCTCATCCTCACAGTATTGTTCAAATTCAACTGAAGTGAACTCACCACCATTGTCAGTTCTTAAACATTTAATAGATTTTCCTGTTCTTTTCTCTACCATTACTTTAAATTGTTTAAAGACATTTAATACATCAGCTTTCCTTTTTATCATATAGACCCAAAATTTTCGGGAGTAATCATCAATATACAGTGCACCTCCATATGATACAACAGGGGAAGGCCCCCACAGATCAGAATGAATATAGTCTAAAACATCTTTACTATTATGATTTCCAACTTTAAATCTCTGTTTACACTGTTTCCCATACACACAATATTTACAGAAATTTAAATTCAAGGATTTTAGACCCGGAAGAGATTTACATTTCATTAATATCTGAAGACCTTTCTCGCTCATATGACCCAATCGCTGATGCCATAGATGAGTACCTGCTTCTTCCTTTTCTGACGCAACCGTTGCTTCACTGATCTGAGTACTTCCTTTTAACCTGTAAAGATTTTCGACCTTTTCTGCCTTCATAACCACAAGTGCTCCTTTAAAGACTTTTAAGACGCCATCCTGACCTGTAAACTTATAACCATCTGAATCCAACACTGCCAAAGAAATCAAAATTGTCTTCAAATCAAGTACATGTCTAATAATAGTTAATGTTCTAATTGTGTTATCATACATCTTAATCCTGATATCTCCCATCCCAACAGTATGACATGACACATCGTTACCCATAAACACAGAACTACCGTTTACATTTTCATACGAGGTAAACCAATTTCTATGTGGGCACATGTGGTGCGAAGCACCAGAGTCTAACAACCAGGTATCTAAACCCTGAGAGACATTACATTCAGGTGAAGTTTCATCTATCATAAATAATTCTTCAGCAGATAAAAGTTCGTCTCTCATACCTGAATCGACCTGATTCGCTTCATTCTTCGGGTTTTCGGATTCCTTTCGTTTCCAACAGTCCTTCTTCAAGTGTCCAATTTTGTTGCAATTCCAACATTTTGCCTTACATTTCTTTCCCTTCGATTTCGATCTGGAAGACCCCCTTGGTTTTTCTCCTCTTTCCTTTGAGCGTCCTCTAGCTACCTTGGCTTCTGATGCAGTTGTTTCAGTGCTGGATTTCTTTCGTACTTCTTCAGACAGGAGAGCTCCCACGACTGATTCAAACTTCAAGGAATCAGCAATGCTCAAGCTGATTGAAGTTACGAAGTGATCCCATGATTTAGACAGAGAACACAACAAAGTTATTTCTTTATCTTCTTCCTGTATTTTAACTTCCATATCTGTTAATTGACATATTAGTGTGTTAAGAACATTCAAATGTTCTACAACGTTTGAACCTTCTTTCATTCGAAGACTTTATAACTGTCTTTTCAGATAAATTCTGTTGGTTAATGACTTTGCCATATAGAGTTTTTCAAGTTTTTCCCACAATCGTGACGTCGTAGTCTCTTCAACAATGTTGAAGAGAACTTCATCCGCTAGGCATAACAAGATGGTACTGAGAGCTCGGGCATCCAAGTCCTCCCAGTCTAAAGTAGTCATGGTAGCAGGTTTCTTAGTTTCCCCATCCAATGCCTTGTGCAACCCTTGTTGCACAAGAAAATCCCTAACCTTTAGTTTCTAAAGAGAAAAATTGCTCTTTCCGGTAAATTTCTCCACCTCGAATTTTGCATTCGACATCTTGGCCATTTTTCTAGGATTTCAATCTTCAGTCCTTAAACTAGGGTTTTTCCTTTTCAGAAAAATAATCTGTCTTTGAACTAGAGTTTATATTTCTCTTTCAAAAAATAATAACTTTTCTTTATTTACAGACCCTTTCTTGCAAACCCCTTTGTTAATTTTTTTTAACAAACAAACAAAGAAACCCTTCCTTCCTTTTTTTTCTTCAATATTTGTATAAAAGACCACCCTTTAAAAAAAACTTGACTTGATTTCAATCTACTGTCTTTTCTTAAAAAAAAAACTTCTGCTGAAAATAAAAAATTCTGGAAACTCTGATCAATTCCCAGATTTAACAGCAACTTGATTTAGCCTGCAGAACCTCACACCTCTCCACTCCACGCAAGTTCCTCTTCAGGTGACTCGGCCTGCTCCTCACGCAGTCTCTGCCTGGTTCTAGCAGGCAGCAGGAAGGGACCTCAACGCACGCACCACGCAAGAGCAGAGAACAATTCTCGAACGGGCCAACAATCAGCTGCACACCAGGGTTTACGCAAACTTCAGCAACGTTCCACCGGCTAGCACTGATTTGACCATGTAGGAACAGAGAACAGTTCTAGAACGGGCCAGCAATCGGCTGCACACTAGGGTTTACGCAACCTTCAGCAACGTTCCACCGGCTACCACTGATTTGACCATGCAGGAGTAGGTCCACACAGAGAATAGAATAGCTCTTCACGCAGGGACAACACTTACAACCCTTCATGCTTCACGCAGGGACAACATCAGCTCTTCACGCAGGGAAAACATTCATGAAGAACGCCTCACGCAGGTCTTCACACGGCTAGTCACGTAGGAACAAGCTCTTACAACCCTTCACGCTTCACGCATGGACAGCATCAGCTCTTCACGCAGGGACATCATTGACGTAAAACGCCTCACGCAGGTCTTCACATGGTCACGCAGGTCTTTCCTCACGTAGGTCTTCAGCCTCACGCAGGTCTTTCACACAGCTAAGAACCAACCGCTTGGATCTCAACGCTCAGGTTTTACGCTGATACAACCTTTTCTTCAACGTCCACGCTCACCGCACCAATCGCTCGACCCTCGGAGCTCTGATACCATTTGTTGTTTTTGTAATTGAAATAATGAATAAAAACAAGAAAGATTAACAAAATAACCAAGACAAGAAACTAAATTTGGATTGGAATTTGTTATTCAACAATGATTCTCCGCACACTACATTTCATGGGCATTTGTTAGTTTTATATCATCGACCGTCGTTACATAACTTATATATCGGTATAAAATTGTCTAGTTACATTTTACCCAAAGTTACTAATTCGCTGTCAAACTAACACAATCACAGAACTTAGTGGATGACCACCTAAAGTAGCACCCACCTATTACTTTTGATAGTTCTTTTATTCCTAATTAGACCTATTAAAGTTCAGAACCCTTTCTCTACTCTCATTGGCTTTCACTACTCTCATTAGCTTGGAGAATATAAGGAAAAACATAATGGGTTTGTAATGAAAGTTACCTCATGGAATGCATAATGTTTAAAAGGCCTTGACAAGAAACATGAAATTTAACAAATAATTACTTTGATTTGTGGAATGCATATCATGTGCTTACAACTCAAAATTATTGTATCCCACGCTTTTGTTGTGCTTTGCAATGCCTCTTTTATCACCCTATCTATATGGGAGCAATCTAATGATATGCTTATTTAGCTTTTGTGTAGAAGTCAGACCACTTGATTGTTGGAGATATCTCAATATCTGAATGTCTAAATAATATTTTAAATATAAATGCATTTAGAACCAAAATAAAACTACATGGACTAAATTAAAATAACTTAAAACTATGATTTCTCCATTTCTAATTTGGTGGGGCAAAACCATAAAACATATCCTAAAAAAGTCAAACACGAACTAATCAACTTAAAATTTATCCCCAAAAAATATAAATTCTTAAAATTAACAATTTTCCAATTTTCTAAATTAAAAGAAATAAAAAAGATATAAGATGATTCTACAATTTATAGTAAAAAAAATTAAAATACAAAAAAAAAATTGTTGGAATTACAAGTTTTACCCTATCAACCTTACATGAATACTCCAAAGAGTAGTATTAATGCAAGATGGCCACCCAATCGTGTTTGAAAGAAGGAAGCTCAATAAGAAAGAACATTTCAAGTCTACATACAACAAGAAAATGCTTTCTATTATAGACTCATTAGCCAAATGGATACAATATCTCTTGGGAAGTAAGTTCTTAATACAAAGAGATCATAGTAGTCTTCAACATCTCCTCTAGCAGAAAACGCTATTTATAGGACAACAAAAATGGATCAAAAAAATTGTTGCCTTCGACATGGATGTATTACATAAGAAAGGGAAAGATAACGTAGTAGCTGATACTCTATCTAGGAAATATGAAGAAACATCATTACTTGCAGTTTTTGTTGCTTTTCCTGAATGGCTTAATGAGATTCGAATTGAATATGCAAAAGATCCAGAAACAAGTGCTATAATGAATAACCTTCCTCATAATTCAAAATTCCAATGGAAAAACAATGTTCTATGGTACAAGGGAAGAATATATTTGAGTTCAAATTCCAAATTTAAAGCTAAGATTTTCAAAGTGTCGGATGACTCATTGTGAGCCGGACACGTAGGATTCTTTAAAACCTATTATAATGCATCTCAATCATTCTTCTGGAAGGGTATCAATAATGATATTTAAAAATATGTGGCAGAATGTGATCAATGTCAACAAAATAAAAGCGAGAACATTATGACCCTAGAGCTGCTCCACCTCTTAAATATCCCAAACGAAAAATGGGAATAAATATCAATGGATTTTATTGAAGGATTATCCATGTGAGATGGGAAAGATAAAATTCTTGAAGTAGTAGACAAACTCACAAAGTATGAACACTTATAGGAATGAATAAATCATATTCAACAAAAGAGATCGCCAAGATATTTTGCAAGAATCTCTACAAATTACATGGATTTCCTAAAGTCATTGGTAGTGATAGAAATCCTAAGTTTAAGGGGAAGTTTTGGAAGGTGTTTTTCAAACATATTGGAACATACCTCAACATGATTTCTACATATTATCCTCAAACAAACGATCAAACATAAATTGTCAATAAGTTCTTAGAATCTTTCCTTCGTTGTTATGCAACACACACAAAAAAACAAGTGGGCTCAGTGGATACATCTCATTGAATGGTGGTACAATTCAATTTATCATACTTCTGTAGAGATAAACCCATTTCAAGCTCTGTATAGATGTGAACCTCCCAAATGGAAGTATTTGGCCATTTCCAAGGTAATAGTTCCAACAGTTAAGGAGCAATTAGAAGAAACGCTAAATGTTTTTCAAACATTAAAAGAAAATCTAAGTATTACAAGAAATCGCATGAAGTAGCAGGCCGATTGACACAGAACAGAGAGAGAATTTGAAGTTGGGGAATTGATATTTGTTAAAATTCATCCTAACAAGCAATTATCCCTAAAAAAAAATGAAAAACAAATTGGTGCCAAAGTTTTATGGACCATATCAGATTAACAAAAAGATCAACCAAGTAGCATACAGCTTAAGCCTTTCAGATAATAGTCTAGTTCACAACGTTTCCACGTATCTTGTATTAAAAAGGCATTGGGAAGACACCAATCAACACAGACTACACTTCTAATATTAGATGATGAAGGCAATTTCATCTTAGAACCATAATGAATTGTTACCACCAGGGGAAGGAAGTTGTGATCTTGATTAATTAAAGAATACCTTATCAAGAGGAGGAATATACCAGAAGAAGAAGCCTCCTGGGAGATAAAATCTCTTTTCCAAAAATACTCGTTGTTAAAAGAGTATTTATGATTTCACTCAACAGTTTCTGCCCTAAGTCGGTGGCTAACCTAGAACAACAAAGAGACAAGAAACACATTACGTTTCCTTAAAGTACATAGATGACGAAGTAAGGCCTACCTAGAATCTTTCACGCAATTTTCTCCTTCTTTAGCTTCGAAGCTCCAATTCCAACTCTGAATGCCAAAATTAGGACCTTCATAGTGAGATAAGACAAGCCAACAAACTACAAGATCTATGCAGTATCATCTAAGTACTTCATTCAATATATTAACATGGTATTGAAATAAGTGAAATAACAACATCACATATAGGAAAACAATGAATTCTTTGCATTACTATAAAGGGAAGGAGAATACAACCATAAATAGCAGTTAATATTGACTAAGGTTTTCCTTTTTTGTAGTTAGTTTATCTCAGTTTGTTGAAGGGTTACACTTATGATGAGTAGACGTATTTTCATTTACTTTTACAAGTTTGAAAAGGCAAGTGCTCGACAATCTTTTCATATTTTGGGAAGGGTTAAACTTATGATGAGTAGACGTATTTTCATTTACTTTTACAAGTTTGAAAAGGAAAGTGCTCGACAATCTTTTCATATTTTGGGAGTTTGAAAAGTGCTAAAAGATGACTCAAGGTGGGTTCCCTTCCCATAGGTTTAAATAGCCCAAACAATAGATAAAAGTATACTCTGTGGTCAAAGTAAACTATTCAAAACATAATGAAAACCTACTAATAGTTGTCAACTTGCTCAAAACACCACAAGAATGATTAAACATACCTATTTCATAGTAAAAATGAAGCATATCTAGGTCAAAACACTGAAAATTAATAAAATAACGATAAAATGACCATAAATATTCAAAATGACTTGTTATTTTTACCATTTTACATTTTACCTTCAATAGTGAGTATTTGGAGCCCTTTTCCCTTTGATTTTCTTCAGCTAATTGTGACCAATCTAGGGAACCATTTCAAGTTTTGTCACTTCAATGCAGGAACTGAAACCTTTCTCTATCTTTCTATGGTCCATTTTTGTAATTTCATGCAAAAACATTTAGGTTTTGAAGCCCTTGGGGTTCACAAAAATGCCCTGAGACCAACACCCCCCGAGTGTCAAATATGTGTTGCACCTAGGCAAGGGAACACTGCAGGTAGAGGTGAAATGCTTTGGTAGACACTATTGGGGTGTGTTGGGCATGTTTTCCTAAGTTTTTTCTCAATTTTTCCTCAAATTTTGTTAAGTGTTTTGCATGGGAAAGAGCCTAATGGATCCCTTATTGATGTTTCAAGTACCCATCAATACAAAATGGCATTAATCTAGCAGGAAAGTAAACATGAGGAATAATTTTTAAATGTGGCAAATGACCCTGCTACCATCCAGGAGCTCAAAAAATGTGGGTTATTGAAATTCTTCTGGCTACTTGTTATGAGGCAAAAAATGGAATTGTTAAATTACCTTTTCCGTTCATGGGATAGTCAAGAATAGGCGTTCAGGTCTGGGGAGAATCTATTTAAGATACATGTAGAGAATATTTACTTTATGATAAGATTGTCAAAGCGAGGTACCCCCGTCTCTCTTCTAGGTGGAAGAAGTGGCGGCAAGATAGTCAAAGACTATATCACTACCTATTGTGGACCTCGAGCCCTTCCTACTAGGGATGGGAAGATTAGCATAAAGGATGTAACCCAATTACCTTTGAGAATGATATTGTTCATTATCAAAATATTGGCAGGAAACTCGACACTTCATGTAGCAAGCAAATCATACATGGACTATGGGATAGAGTTTCTAGAGACAAAAGCATTCAACTGGAGTGATGGTGTCTTGGTCAATTTGAAGGAACAACTTACTAAAGAAAAGGAGTGTAATTTGAAGAACTTTAGCTATAGAGAGATCTTGTCTCTTTTTCTCTAGAGCGGGTGCCACTACTGTAGCCTCAGCAAATTGTACTTGAGCCCATCAATCCTAGGGCCCCATGGATGAGGAGGTGGATAGACCATATGAGCCGACATGCGGGCCCATCAATGATCAACATTTCACTAGCCTTCTTTGGGTGGCTACGCAGAAAGTTCATCATCATTGATTATTATCCTTATACAATGATGGCTCTCTATGATGATCCCAAGCTTGAGTTGCCTCAGGGTGAGCAATGGGATGCTTCAGGTAAGATACTTTGACCATTACGTTTTTCAAAGTTTTGCGATTTTTTTGTGCTTTTTGATGTTCTCGAGACTAAATTATTTGATGTTTTCATGCAAACCTTGGACCTGTTCGACTAGTAGATAAGACATATCTCTGTCACCTATAGAAACAGACATGGGAGGAGGCAGAGAGACCAATACAGTTCGTTGGGGTAGGACGGGATGCTTTACGAGATCTAGATGTAGCGAAGATCCTATAGGAGGTAGAGAACCACATGGAGGGACTAACACATGGGATTTATGAGACTGTGGTCAATCAGCTTCCATTGTGACTTTAGTGACACACAATCAGAGTGCCTATTCGTATTGGTCAATTACTACACAAAATAGCTCGTGCAATGTCATTTTATCATGAGCACTATTGATTTGTCTACTTAGATGTTTTTCGTGTAGTTTTTATATGGACGATGTATCCATATGTGTCTCGGGGCACACATTTTGTAAACCCAAACTTCATATCTCTCTCTCTCTCTCTCTCTCTCTCTCTCTCTCTCTCTCTATATATTATTATATATATATATATATATATATATATATAATATATATATATATATATATATATATATATATATATATATATAATATATATATTATATATATATATATGCAGTTTTTCTACTTTCAATATGCTGTGATGTGAATTGAAATTTATTTACATTCTTTACAAATGTCAATCTAAAACAAAATTAGCTAGGGTATTTGCTAATGTGTTCAAATTCCTAGAAATATGTTCATATCGTATGAAATCAAAATGTCTTTCCAAAAGACGCACTCTCAAAACCATGCGAAGGATGGTGGGATTTCTCACTAAATAGATGTTCGCGAGTTGTAGTACTATGAGATGTGAGTCAATCTTGATGACTATATGGCAGATACCATGTGAAATAACATCAGAAAGTGCTCAACCATTGCACTATACTCAATGATGTTGTTAGTCGAGAAACCAACGAAAATACGGAGGATACGTTCTGAGTACTACGGCTAGCACCATTAGCATAACCAATATACGGTTCGAGAGAGGTTGACGTCTGTAATCAAAAAGTAATTGGAATCAACATAAACCGTGGGAAACTAAAAGAAACACACTACCAACACACTCAACACACCTATAGATAGTATGCACATAGTGTACCATGCATGGGATCAAGCATAGTATTTTTTGAGGTAGAACCCATTTCTAGCTTGCACCAATGGAACTCCATCGAGATCTACTAACTCATAAACCCCTTTCACAAGGACTCACTTGACAATGTATGGGCCTAGCTACATAGGCTAGAACTTCCCTCGACCTAATTTGTCAGCCTCCTTGTCATATAAGAGAATCATATATCCTTCCGATAAGATTCCAGCTTGGCACTTTTGTCATATTGTGCTTTGATGCATATTTTATGGGCTTCATTGGCTAATGCAACATTGTGCCGGATTTCATCCAAACGAGTTAGATGTAAAAGATGTTCCTCCTTTACGAAAGTAGCAGGAAGAAGTTTGATAGCTAGTTCTAGTGATGGAATTTTGCATTCGATGGGGAGGATCTCTTCCATACCATACGCCAACTGGAAGGGTGTGAATCCAGTAGCAGTCCTAATTGAGGTTTGATATGCCCATTAGGCAACAAAGAGAAGCAAGTGCCAGTCTGATTTATGGACCCCTATTATATGTTGAATCACATTGTTATAGGACTTTTTTAGTCACCTCAACCTTTCGTTAGCCTAAGGATAATAGGGAGTGCAATTTTCATGTGAAAGTTCCAATTTGTTAGCTAATTCAATCATCATATGATTCACAAAGTGCTTCTCATGATCCGTTACTATTGCTTTCGGAACACCAATCCTAGAAATCACCTTGTTGAAGAGAAAGTATGCAGTCATTTCGTCAGTATTATTGAATGTAGGCATCACTTCGGCCCACTTAATAAAGTAGTCAACAATGGCAATGATGTAACCATGGCCCCTGTCAGAGTGAGGGTTACATGTCATAAAATAGAGACCCCATTTCACAAAGGAACCAACAGTGACAACGAGATGCAAAGGAGGAGGAAAAGTGCGGAATGTTTTATCATAGATCTGGCATGCATGACATTTTGGATTGCAAGGATATAGTCGCAGAAAATGGTGGGCCAAAAGTAACCGGATGTTAAGATTTTTTGCGCGATAGCATAACCAGGTAAATGTCCATCACATGCCCTCGAGTGGCATTCATTCAAGACTTTCTCAACCTCCTCAAGAGTGAGGCACCTTCGTAAAATTATGTTGATACAATGACGGTAAAGAGTGTCATCGGTAATCACATAGTTTCGAGATTGGTATCAAATATATCATTGCTCTGAGTGGGAGGTATTAGGATAGAAAGTGTGGGTCTCGAGATAGACGAGAAAATATCCATACCATGGTTCAAATGACGAGATCAAGAACAATGACTCGTAGAGGATGGAATATTCAAATGCAGGTTCATCATCAAGTAAAGGGATATCACACATTAGGTCAACAAAAACTAAGGATTTCTTTGACTTGGATTTGATGAATTCCACGTTGAACTCTTGGAGAATAATGATCAACTTAGAGCATTTTCTCCCAAGCAATTGACGTGAAAATATGTATGTCATAGGGTTGGAATCCAAAATGATCGTTGTTTTGCAAAGAAATATGTAATAGCGAAACATCTAGACGGCTTGAATGGTCGGCAAAGATGAATTTTCCACATGAGTATATAAAATCTCAGTATCGTTGAGGTTCTGACTTAGATAATAAATGGTATTTTTAGTCTCGATATCATCTTCTTGGAACAACAAGATAGTTATAATAGAGATGGCGGCAGCAACGTACATGAAATAATTGCGCTGATAATCGAGAGGATATAAAATAGATGCCTGAACCAATACATCTTTCAAGGCATCAAACACTTTATGTGCAACTTTGTCCCAATGGAAGGGAATTCCCATTTTTAGTAAGCGAGTAAATCCTTTGGTTAGTTCAGCGTAGTTAGGGATGAACCTCCTTAGGAAGTTGGCTTCCCCTTGGAGTCTTTGTAACTAAACAAGAGTGGAAGGTGTAGGAAAATCAATGAATTCCTACACTTTTAAAGGATCAATATGAATTACTTGTTTCGAAACTACAAAACCAAGGATTTGACCAGAACTGATACATAACACACATTTGTGTGGATTGAGTCGAATGTTTTAATTTCTAGAACGGAGGAAGATGGGCCATGAATGCATGGGGTGATCATCTCGACACTTGGAGTGAGCAGGGAGACTATCCAAATAGGGTTGCACGATTGCCTTGATATCATGGAAAGTGTAGTCCATCACACGTTGAAATGTGGCCCATGGATTCTTTAAAGAGAAAGGAAAATTTCTATAAGAAAAAATTCGCCAAGGACAAATAAATGTGGTTTTAGGTTGGTCCGTCAGGAGAATGTTAATTTGAATATAGCCTAAGAATCCATCCATAAATGAATAGATCCCATAACCAATGAAATCATCAATAGTCTGGTCAATAAATGGGGTCAGGTAGTTGTCCTTTGGAAAAGCTAGATTTATGTCCCGATAATCTAGGCATACTCGGATCACCTGTTTCTTCATGATAGGGACAATGTTTGATACGCAATCAGTTTGAGGAATGGGATATATTAAACCATATCAAAGAAGCTTTTTGATTTCAGCTCTTATGCTAGCAACCTTCTTGGGATGGACTGAACAAAGGCGCTGTCAGATGGGTTTGGCATCAGGGTACATCTTGATTTCATGCACAATGATATTTGGGTCGATACCTGACAATTCCTCGTATGTCCAGGGAAAGATATATTTGAAATCATGAAAAAGGGATCAATAAATCTTCACTTCAGATGAAATACAAGATTCTCTAATGTATAAATTTTTTACTATTCTTGGTTTAATCAAAATATCGAGAAAAATGGTTCTTCTATATTCGAAAGATTCTTTCTAGAGTTGACCTCATGAATTGAAATGAATTCATAAGGGGTTCAATAGAATTATGTAGGTACACACCACTGAGATTATCTTCAATGGTATCTAGGAAGGAGGAATGGTGATAATGTTCGTCCCACGACACGTCATGTGAAATCATGACCTCCATGATGCTTTCGTTGGTAGAGAATGTACGTGAGAAAGGATCATAGGGCATGCCATAATCAAGTGATTGATCTACCCAATTAATCGAAGAGAAATTATGGGTTGCACAAGCTGAGTAGATGACTTATTAATTTTTCTCAACAGGGCTAAGTTGCATTTGGTCGCCAAAACTTTTGATGCTACTTTCATCAAGGACAATCCATGGATCGGCTAGGATCATAGATGATGATATCATGTTGACATAAGAAACCGCACTGGAGGAGTTGGGAAGGGGAGGGGAAGGGAATGAAAATGTTCCCATAAGTGATGAATCCTTCAATAAATAAACTCCAACATGTTTTTAGGAATGTAGGAATTCTCCTACAAGAGGGACACTTCCAGTAACGTTGGAATCAGAGGCGAAAAAGGTGAGTTGGTCTATGGCCACAATCCCACCTTTATGAGAAAACGCGATCATGCAGAAGTAAGTTGAAAAAATGACAACCATAGCATAAACCCATGTACATCCTAGCAGAAGATTATAATTCAAAGTTTCGTCAATAAATTCTACTTCAGTGAAGATGGCTTTGCTCCCTAATTCCACTTGGAGGGAATTCAAAATCCCACAAGGTTTATATGTCCTTCGATAAAATGCTTCTAATGTGGTGGTCGATTGACTCAGTTGGGGTTAGCAAATCGCCCTCCATCAAGACAATGACATGATGCAGGTCCAGGCTCCCTCATCCACAATAGAACGATTAATTTTCTTACCATGGACAACAACCTGGATCATAAAAGCTAACTAAGCTAGAAGTCGAGGGATATAGTTTTCATGAGAGAAAACCACTAGGTTAGAATCCAATGGATGCGCGCATTTGATAGCTGACAACAAGGCCTCCTTTTGGGTGGGGTGGTTTTACAACACCTCAAGAGTCGACATAGCCGAAGGATATCGAGCCAAATATTAAACTACATTGTAATTTTAAGCGACTCTCAAATGAGGGTTGAAAGTAGACTTATGGATAACACCCTTTAGAGGCTTGATAGTCAATTCCACGGGAATCAAAAGTGGAACATGATCAAATGAGGTTGGTGTCGAACTAGTAGGTTGATCAGTGGCCTGACCATTCACTGGTGTCAGATTACCATAGTCCTTATTCTGAGTGGCCACCGTGACATCAAATTTTATCTTTGAGGAGGAAAGTGATCCTCGTTACAAATAAAACATGGGTATCGAGGCTTTCAGTTCTCATCAGAACACACATTTTTTTGTTTATTCTGTGACGAGGAGTATTTATTTTTCTTACCTTTACCTTTTTTCTTGCTTCCAGGTTGTTGTTGAGACTTTCCTTTATCAGATGAGACGACATTTATCTCAGAATCAAAAGCTGTAGGAGGATGAGATGGAGGTTTTTGTGTAGAAGTGGCAAGATAAATACAAGATGGTTTACTTGCCGACTGTGAATTGGTATAACCCATAATTCCATCGGTAATATGATATTCTTTACTAGGTGGAGGAGGAACAATATTCAAAGGTCTCAAAGCATTTGGTATCTTATCATAGAGCATGCCCATTTAGGTATAGACTAGATCTAAATACTGAGCACAAGTAATAGCTTGCTCTTTGGTCACGACTCCACCTTTGACCACATCTTCTATTATGGGACCTAATAGAGACTTGACAAACCATTCCTCTAGCAATTGATCGAGAACATAAGCCTTGACCAATCGACGACAACATCTCCACTCATGAATGTGATCTAAATGTGAGTAGAGTCTAATTATTTAAAGTTAGTCAATAATTATGTTCCAGTTTCATATCTGATGGGCAACTGGAAATGTGTGAGGAACGTAGTGGCTTAAGTGTTGAAGTCATGAAATGACACTCTAAGTAAGTCAATATACCATTTAGTTGTGGTAACCGTAAGCATTTGTTGGAAGAGTCAAATGGAATCATCATTAAGTGAATTGGATGAACACCAATATGATACGTCATAACATGTGTCAACAGGTCTTCTCCTGGATTCCCATTGAACTTTGTGATATCATAAGGAAACTTAGTGGGAATAATTGGCCACCATGGTGAATGAGTAATGGGATTGTTAATAAGCTGAGTTAAATTCGGTAACTCGAGAGTAGCCACAAAAGGCAATTGTCAATTAAAATATAGAGGTGGATGACCTAGATATGACGGGATAACCTAGGAAACAAGTACCTGCATTGCTCGATAAGGAGGGTTCTGATAATAAGGAACCTGGTTAGCATAATATGGAGGGTTCTGATAACCAGCATACAAGTGGGTTTGTTTCCAAGTCCAGGATGGTGATAAATTTGCTGGAATGGTTCGGTTTAGATTTGCTAGCTTTGAAAAGAAACTTGATGTGATCCATATTGTTGCTCGATTTGGGTTTTCATCTCCCCCTAGTACAGGTTCGATTGAGACTACGCCAAATTTTGAATAATTTGGCCTACTAGAACTTGAGGAGTACCTTTTGCAAGAAATTGAGAAGGTGAGGGACCTTGTACATGTTGACAAATCAGGATCTGGGGAGAACCATAAACTCTTGGAATGGGCTATAAAGGTTATCTCACATTCATTTGAGCTTGTTAGGGTGTTGATGGATAGGTAGGAATTTGCGATGAAGATGGTCCATTTTGAGAATTCAACAATCGATCCCAATATGAACAAGGTTGTACGGGTAAAGTAGGTTTCCAAACACTAGAAGCCATTCTAGAATGAGGAGGACTATAACTAAGCAGATTACCATATTGAGGTATACCAACAACAAATTTCCCCTCAGCCATGGGAGGAGGGGATGATGGAGGCAACTACCATCTGAATGGAGGGTACCCAACATAAAGAGGGTTGGGTTGTTGACGGTAGCTTTTCCCACTGACATAAGGGCCAACTTGTTTCTCTATTGTAGGTGTATATGGAGGAAGAGGTGTAGACTATGTGGCTTTATGCAAGATGGTGACAAGGGGAAATAGGATGTTGATTGATCCCATTATGAGGCTCACTGATTGTATGTGACAAAATGACCTATAGCACCCGTAATTACATATTCTTTGAGGACAAAGCATATTTTAAAGAGGGAGGCAATGTTATGTAATTAATTAAGTATGTAATTGGGGCATGATCTTTCACCATGCGCCTTCTTGAAAAGGTGCCCAAGGGCTTATTTTAAGTCCAGGGCCCTTCTTGTAAAAATGCATCATTTAATTTCATTAATAATATATATAATATATATTATATATATATTATATATATTATATATAATATATCAATAAAAATCAAAGTTTCCACTCCACTCGATCATTGAGATCCATGTGGATCTAGTCATAAGAACAGAAGAATGCTTGGTGCAAATAAGAACAACTTCTTAGTCTTCGACCCCCCATTTGAATGACCCTTGGATCAGTGCAACAAATGGGATGTATTTATCCATCTCCTCATGATGGGAGAAGAGTAGGTTCAAAAAAGGATCTTGGAGTGTCTCGGGTTTGGCCAGGAGGGTCTTTTAACACCTCCTTTTCTCACCAAGAGTGATTTCCATTTACTCGTTGTTGGCTCAGTGAGGAAATAAAAAGAAAAGAAATGGGAACAAGCACACTTAAAGTGTGTAATACAATAGAGAGGAAGTTGTATGTTACATTTGGGCATAATGAATCGCTCCTAAAAAATAATCTATTGATCGTCTTCCAATAGTTCATTGGATAGCATCACATGTGCGAGGATTTACCTCCGAAGCGATGTCTCTGATTCAATTCCAGGATAGCCCAGTTGCGCTAGGGAAAACTATAGGAAGAAAAAGAAAAATAATATTATTTTTTCATGTATGATCCACTTGGTCTAGGTACAAGGGATATAACTAAGTTGGTACAACTCCGCTCTTGAAATTGGGTCATTGAGATTATGAGTTGGATGTTTGATCGTCTAGGCGGTAATGATGGTATGTTTTACTCGAACCAGTGCCTTAATTTTTCTAGGTAATGGGGAATATGCCTGAAACATGCCATTGGAAAACTCTACAGAGACAAATAAAGGTGGGTAGTTTGTTAGATCTAATATAGATCGTATGTGGGCAATGGTTGAAGTTGATAGCTCTTTCGTAGAATAATCCTTGATGACAATATAATATCATTCAACCTGCAACATTTTTATCAGAATTGACTTAATGTATCAATTATGTATTTGAGGGTGTAGAGAAATAATAAGCAAAATATCATGAGCAGGGTGGGAAAAACAACGGATAAGGACAAGGTAATGGGAAATATGGGAAAAATATTATGAGGGGTCGTGGAAGAAATAATGGGCACAAGTTGTGAGAGGAGGAAGGGGGTAGTGGGTGGAAACAATGGGAAAAATATTATGAATGGGTGCCAAAAATATATTTCAAGGCAGGGTGCATGGAAATAATGGGAAAAACACAATCAATAGCTAAGTGTGAATAAGAAGGAATCTAATACATGTGGCAAGCTACTACAATAGTTAAAAGCCATAAAATAGCTAGGTAAATTGCTAATTTCTAGTCTTGTTCGTCTATTCAAATGGTGGTCTAGGTGGTCGATATCATGGACATGTTTTGTGACACTGAGAAAGGAAAAAACACTCAAAGCTAACAAAATATATTGTGTGAGGAGTCAAAATGAGGATACAAAGAATATGTTAACTAAATCATAACTTATTTCTATGATTAGTAACTACAAATTACATCCTTATTTCTTTGGATCCAATGTGAAAATGAATTTGAAAGAAGGATATTATTTCCCATGCAACTTTTAATAGCTCAATAGTGTGAATATATGTGAACTAAACAAAATCAACACTGCGTATTTGTGCACCTATGCATGATGTAGTTGCATGATCCTTTGTTTTGTTTTTATAGAGTACAATTGCATAGATTTGCACAACTAAGAGGTGACTAGTTGCATCGATTTAAATAACTGAGAGGTGCCTAGTTGTATGGATTCACATGACTTATAAGTGACCCAATTAAAAGGAATAAATGTTTTGTCTTTTTTTTTTTTTGCCAGGGGTGGGAGGGTTGGTGGGATTGGGGGACTAAGATAACATATATGTTGTAAGCAGTTATGATGGTTATCCATTGGAGAGAGTGAGACTACACCAATATCCAAAATGCAGTGAGGACATGTCTAGGGTTTGACCATGTTGATTGTGGATGACCATGGTTGACCACGTTTGGCCATGGTCAACGAGATTGACCATGTTATCAATGGTTGACTATGGTTGATTGTGGTTGACCATGAATGAATATGGTTAACCATAGTTGAGCTTATATAACCATGGTTGAACAAGGTTGACTATGATTGAACTTATTGACAATCTTTGATCATGTTTGATCATTGTTGAACTCATTTGACCATATTTGAACATGGGTAAACTTGTTAACCATACTTAACCATTATATTATATTTTGTCCATTATTACCTCGCTTGCCCTCAAGTTATGAACCATATCCCATACCCCCACATTCTCATATTCATATCCATTCTCATATGTATATCATTATGGAAAGTATATCCCACATCTTTTGGACTTGTGTAAGACGACGATGATTTTCTGATAGAAATACGATGATTTTTTTTCTCAAAGAATCTAAAACTGGGAACATTTGAATTTTTTTTAAAATGGTGGAAATAGGTTCAGCACCCTCAAGGACTCCTGGAGCACCTGAATTTCGAAAAAAGTCCACCATGTTTCATCAAAATCGTGCTAGAAAAACAATTATTTTCCACGCAAAATCATTGCCTATTTAGACTACACATCAACTTTTTCTTTGTAATACCTCTTTTATCACCTTATTTATAAATGAGCGATCTCATTAAAGAGATTATCTTTTTGGCTTTTTGTGTAAAAAACATACCACTTATTCTTTGTGAGATCTCAAAGTTTCATTGTTTAAATTATATGTTTAATGTATAAATGGATTATAGGCCTCAAGGTTACATTGTTTAAATTATATTTTTAATGTATAACTCGATTCTAGGCCTCAAAGTTTCAGTGTTTAAATTATATTTTTAATGTATAAATAGACTCTAAATCTTGAAAGCTCCAAGACACCCAAATTATATAGAAATCAACCATAAAATCTATGCGAAAAAGTCAAATACAAATTAAATAACTTGAAAATATGATTTCCTCATTTCTAAATTAGTGGGGCCAAAACGAACCATAAAATCTATTCCAAAATGTCAAATACAAACCAAATAACTTAAAACATATAATAATTTTAAAAAAATATAGCTAACTTAAAACTAACTACTTCTACCATTCTAATTAAAAATTTAGACGTTTCATGCTCATATTTTCCAATCAACTTTCCCTAAATTCCATATAAAATTTGTTGAAATCACAGACAAAAATACAATCTGACCAAAAATTAATTCGCTAACTAACTTAAAAAATTCAAAAGATAAATTAATTATACAAAAACTAATGCATTTATTACCAAAAAATTGATGTACTCAGAATCTTTCCTTCATTGTTATGCAACACACAAAAAAAACAAATGGGCTCAGTGGTTACATCTCATTGAATGGTGGTACAATTCAACTTATCATACTTCTGTAGAGATAAACCCATTTCAAGCTTTGTATGGACATGAACCTCCCAAATTGAAGTATTTGGCCATTTCCAAGGTAAAAGTTCCTACAGTTAAGGAGCAATTAGAAGAAACCCTAAATGTTTTTCAAACATTAAAAGAAAATCTAAGTATTACAAGAAATCACATGAACTAGCAGGCCGACTAAAACAGAACAGAGAGAGAATTTGAAGTTGGAGAATTGATATTTGTTAAACTTCATCCTAACGAGCAATTATCCCTAAGAAAAAAAGGAAAAACAAATTGGTGCCAAAGTTTTATGGACCATATCATATTAACAAAAAGATCAACCAAGTAGCATACAGCTTAGGCCTTTCAGACAATAGTCTAGTTCACAACATTTCCACGTATCTTGTATTAAAAAGGCATTGAGAAGACACCAATAAACACAGACAACACTTCTGATATTAGATGATGAAGGCAAGTTCATCTTAGAACCATAATGAATTGTTACCACCAGGGAAAGGAAGTTGTGATCTCGATTAATTAAAGAATACCTTATCAAGTGGAGGAATATACCAGAAGAAGAAGCCTCCTAGGAGATAAAATCTCTTTTCCAAAAATACTCGTTGTTAAAAGAGTATTTATGATTTCACTCAAAAGTTTCTGCCCTAAGTCGGTGGCTAACCTAGAACAACAAAGAGATAAGAAACACATTACGTTTCCTTTAAGTACATAGATGACATAGTAAGGCCTACCTAGAATCTTTCACGCACTTTGCTCCTTCTTTAGCTTCGAAGCTCCAATTCCAACTCTGAATGCCAAAATTAGGACCTTCATAGTGAGATAACACAAGCCAACAAATTACAAGATATATGCAGTATCATCTAAGTACTTAATTCAATATATTAACATGGTATTCAAATAAGTGAAATAACAACATCACATATAGGAAAACAATGAATTCTTTGCATTACTATAAAGGGAAGGAGAATACAACCATAAATAGCAGTTAATATTGACTAAGGTTTTCCTTTTTTGTAGTTAGTTTATCTCAGTCTGTTGAAGGGTTAAACTTATGATGAGTAGACGTATTTTCATTTACTTTTACAAGTTTGAAAAGGCAAGTGCTCGACAATCTTTTCATATTTTGGGAGTCTGAAAAGTGTTAAAAGAGGACTCAAGGTGGGTTCCTTTCCCGTAGGTTTAAATAGCCCAAACAATAGATAAAAGTATACTCTGTGGTCAAAGTAAACTATTCAAAACATAATGAAAACCTACTAATAGTTGTCAACTTGCTCAAAACACCACAACAATGATTAAACATACCTATTTCATAGTAAAAATGAAGCATATCTAGGTCAAAAACACTAAAAATTAATAAAATAACGATAAAATGACCATAAATATTCAAAATGACTTGTTATTTTTACCATTTTACATTTTACCTTCAATAGTGAGTATTTGGAGCCCTTTTCCCGTTGATTTTCTTCAGCTAATTGTCACCAATCTAGGGAACCATTTCAAGTGTTGTCACTTCCAGGCAAGAACTGAAACCTTTCTCTATCTTTCTATGGTCCATTTTTGTAATTTCATGTAGAAACATTTAGGTTTTGAAGCCCTTGGGGTTCATAAAAATGCCCTGAGACCAACACGCCCCCCTAGTGTCAAATATACGTTGCACCTAGGCAAGGGAACGCTGCAGGCAGAGGTGCAATGCTTTGGTAGACATTATTGGGGTGCATTGGGCATGTTTTCTAAGTTTTTTCTCAATTTTTCCTACAATTTTGTTAAGTTTTTTGCATGGGAAAGAGCCTAATGGATCCCTTATTGATGTTTCAAGTACCCATCAATACAAAATGACATTAATCTAGCAGGAAAGTAAACATGAGGAATAATTTTTAAATGCGGAAAATGACCCTGCTACCATCCAGGAGCTCAAAAAATGTGTGTTATTGAAATTCTTCTGGCTACTTGTTATGAGGAAAAAAATGGAATTGTTAAATTATCTTTTCCGTTCATGGGATAGTCAGGCATAGGCGTTCAGGTCTAGGGAGAATCTATTTAAGATACATGTAGAGAATATTTACTTTATGATAAGATTGTCAAAGCGAGGTACCCCCATCTCTCTTCTAGGTGGAAGAAGTGGTGGCAAGATAGTCAAAGACTATATCACTACCTATTGTGGACCTCGAGCCCTTCCTACTAGGGATGGGAAGATTAGCATAAAGGATGTAACCCAATTATCTTTGAGAACAAAATTGTTCATTATCAAAATATTTGTAGGAACCTCGACACTTCATGTAGAAAGAAAATCATACATGGACTATGGGATAGAGTTTCTAGAGCCAAAAGCATTCAACTGGAGTGATGGTGTCTTCGTCAATTTGATGGAACAACTTACTAAAGAAAAGGAGTGTAATTTGAAGAACTTTAGCTATAGAGAGATCTTGTCTCTTTCGCTCTAAAGCGGGTGCCACTATTGTAGCCTCAGTAGATTGTACTTGAGCCCATAAATCCGAGGACCCCATCGATGAGGAGGTGGATAGGCCATATGAGCCGAAATGCAGACCCATCAACGATCAACATTTCACTAGCCTTCTTTGGGTGGCTACCCAGAAAGTTCATCATCATTGATTATTATCCTTATACAATGATGGCTCTCTGTGATGATCCCAAGCTTGAGTTGCCTCAGGGTGAGCAATGGGATGCTTCAGGTAAGATACTTTGACCATTAATTTTTACAATGTTTTGCGATTTTTTTGTGCTTTTTGATGTTCTCGAGACTAAAATATGGTATGTTTTCATGCAGACCTTGGACCTGTTCGACTAGTAGATAAGACATATCTCTGTCACCTATAGAAACAGACATGGGAGGAGGCAGAGAGACCAATACAATTCGTTGGGGTAGGACGGGGTGCTCTACGAGATCTAGATGTAGCGAAGATCCTATAGGAGGTAGAGAACCACATGGAGGGACTAACACATGGGATTTATGAGATTGTGGTCGATCAGCTTCCATTGTGACTTTAGTGACACACAATCAGAGTCCCTATTCATATTGGTCGATTACTGCGCAAAATAGCTCATGCAATGTCATTTTATCATGAGCACTATTGATTTGTCTACTTAGATGTTTTTCGTGTAGTTTTTATATGGACGATGTATCCATATGTGTCTCGAGGCACACATTTTGTAAACCCAAACTTCATCTCTCTCTCTCTCTCTCTCTCTCTCTCGATGTCGATGTATATATATATATATTATTATATATATATAATATTTATATATATATGTTTATGTGTTTTCTACTTTAATATGCTTGTGATGTGAATTGAAATTTATTTACATTCTTTGCAAATGTCAATCTAAAAAAAAATTAGCTAGGGAATTTCCTAATGTGTTCAAATTCCTAGAAATATGTTCATATCGTATGAAATCAAAATGTCTTTCCAGAAGACGCACTCTCAAAACCATGCGAAGGATGACGGGATTTCTCACTGAGTAGATGTTCGCGAGTTGTAGAACTATGAGATGTGAGTCACTCTTGATGACTATATGGTAGATACCATGTGAAATAACATTAGAAAGTAGCTCAACCATTGCACTATACTCAATGATGTTGTTAGTCGAGAAACCAACGAAAATACGGAGGATAAGTTCTGAGTACTACGGCTAGCACCATCGGCATAACCAATATATGGTTCGAGAGAGGTTGACGTCTGTAATAAAAAAGTAATCGAAATCAACATAAACCATGGGAAACTAGAAAAAACACACTACGAACACACTCAACACACCTATAGATAGTATGCACATAGTGTACCATGCATGGGATCAAGCATAGTATTTTTTGAGGTAGAACCCATTTCTAGCTTGCACTAATGGAACTCCATCGAGATCTACTAACTCATAAACCCCTTTCACAAGGACTCACTTGACAATGTATGGGCCTAGCTACATAGGATGGAACTTCCCTCGATCTAATTTGTCAGCCTCCTGGTCATATAAGAGAATCAGATATCCTTCTGAGAAGATTCCAGCTTGACACTTTTGTCATATTGTGCTTTGATGCATATTTTATGGGCTTCATTGGCTAATGCAGCATCATGCTGGAATTCATCCAAACGAGTTAGATGTAAAATATGTTCCTCCTTTACGAAAGTAGCAAGAAGAAGTTTGATAGCTAGTTCCAGTGATGGAATTTTGCATTCGGTGGGGAGGATCTCTTCCATACCATACGCCAACTAGAAGGGTGTGAATCCAGTAGTAGTCCTAATTGAGGTTCGATATTTCCATTAGGCAGCAAAGAGAAGCAAGTGCCAGTCTGATTTGTGGACCCCTATTATATGTTGAATCACATTGTTATAGGACTTTTTTAATCACCTCAACCTTTCGTTAGCCTGAGGATAATAGGGAGTGAAATTTTCATGTGAAAGTTCCAATTTGTTAGCTAATTCAGTCATCATATGATTCACAAAGTGCTTCTCATGATCCGTTACTATTGCTTTCGGAACACCAATCCTAGAAATCACCATGTTGAAGAGAAAGTATGCAGTCGTTTCGTCGGTATTATTGAATGTAGGCATCACTTCGGCCCACTTAATAAAGTAGTCAACAATGGCAATGATGTAACCATGGCCCCTGTCTGTGTGAGGGTTACATGTCATAAAATAGATACCCCATTTCGTAAAGGAACCAACAGTGACAACGAGATGCAAAGGAGGAGGAAAAGTGCGGAATGTTTTATCATAGATCTGGCATGCATGACATTTTGGATTGCAAGGATATAGTCGTAGAAAATGGTGGGCCAAAAGTAACCTGATCTTAAGATTTTTTGCGTGGTAGCATAACTAGGTAAATGTCCATCGCATGCCCTCGAGTGGCATTCATTCAAGACTTTCTCAACCTCTTCAAGAGTGAGGCACCTTCGTAAAATTATGCCGATACAACGAAGGTAAAGAGTGTCATCAGTAATCACATAGTTTCGAGATTGGTATCAAATACATCATTGCTCTGAGTGGGAGGTATTAGGATAGAAAGTCTGGGTCTCGAGATAGACGAGAAAATATCCATACCATGGTTCAAATGATGAGATCAAGAACAATGACTCGTAGAGGATGGAATATTCAAATGTAGGTTCATCATCAAGTAAAGGGATATCACACATTAGGTCAACAAAAACTAAGGATTTCTTTGACTTGTATTTGATAAATTCCAGGTCGAACTCTTGGAGAATAATGATCAACTTAGAGCATTTTCTCCCAAGCAATTGACGTGACAATATGTATGTCATAGGGTTGTAATCCAAAATGATTGTTGTTTTGCAAAGAAATATGTAATAGCGAAACATCTGGACGGCTTCAATGGTCGCCAAAGATGAATTTTCCACATGAGTATATAAAATATCAGTATCGTTGAGGTTCTGACTTAGATAATAAATGGTATTTTTAGTCTCCATATCGTCTTCTTGGACCAACAAGATAGCTATAATAGAGATGGCGGCAGCAACGTACATGAAATAATTTCGTTGATAGTCGAGAGGATATAAAAGAGATGCCTGAACCAATACATCTTTCCAAGCATCAAACACTTTATGTGCAACTTTGTCCCAATGGAAGGGAATCCCCGTTTTTAGTAAGCGAGTAAATCCTTTGGTCAGTTCAACGTAGTTAGGGATGAACCTCCTTAGGAAGTTGGCTTCCCCTTGGAGTCTTTGTAACTAAACAAGAGTGGAAGGTGTAGGAAAATCAATGATTGCCTACACTTTTAAAGGATCAATATGAATTACTTGCTTCGAAAATACAAAACCAAGGAGTTGACCAAAACTGACACATAACACACATTTGTGTGGATTGAGTCGAATGTTGTAATTTCTAGAACGGAGGAAGATGGGTCGTGAATGCATGGGGTGATCATCTCGACACTTGGAGTGAGTAGGGAGACTGTCCAAATAGGGTTGCATGATTGCCTTGATATCATGGAAAGTGTAGTCCATCACATGTTGAAATGTGGCCCCTAGATTCTTTAAAGCGGAAGGGAGATTTCTATAGGAAAAAATTCGCCAAGGACAAATAAATGTGGTTTTAGGTTGGTCAGTCGGGAGAATGTTGATTTGAATATAGCCTGAGAATCCATCCATAAATGAATAAATCTCATAACCAATGAAATCATCAATAGTCTGGTCAATAAATGGGGTCAGGTAGTTGTCCTTTGGAAAATCTAGATTTATGTCCCGATAATCTACGCATACTCGGATCACCTGTTTCTTCATGATAGGGACAATGTTTGATACCCAATCAGTTTGAGGAATGGGATATATTAAACCATATCAAAGAAGCTTTTTGATTTCAGCTCTTATGCTAGCAACCTTCTTGGGATGGACTGAACGGAGGCGCTGTCAGATGGGTTTGGCATCAGGGTACATATTGATTTCATGCACTATGATATTTGGTTCGATACCTGACAATTCCTCGTATGTCCAGGGAAAGAAATATTTGAAATCATGGAAAAGGGCTCGATAAATCTTCACTTCAGATGAAATAAAAGATTCTCTGATGTATAAATTTTTTACTATTCTTGTTTTAATCAAAATATCGAGAAAAATGGCTCTTCTATATTCGAAAGATTATTTCGAGAGTTGACCTCATGAATTGAAATGAAATTCATAAGGGGTTCAACAGAATTATGTAGGTACACACCACTGAGCTTATCTCCAATGGTATCTAGGAAGGAGGAATGGTGATAATGTTCATCCCACGACACGTCATGTGAAATCATGATCTCTATGATGCTTTCGTTGGTAGAGAATGTATGTGAGAAAGGATCATAGGGCATGCCATAATAAAGTGATTGATCTACGCAATTAATCGAAGAGAAATTATGGGTCGCACAAGCTGAGTAGATGACTTATTAATCCTTCTCAACAGGGCTAAGTTGCATTCGGTCGCCAAAAATTTTGATGCTACTTTCATCAAGGACAATCCATGGATCGGTTAGGATCATAGATGATGATATCATGTTGACATAAGAAACCGCACTGGAGGAGTTGGGAAGGGGAGGGGAAGGGAATGAAAATGTTCCCATCTGTGATGAATCCTTCAATAAAGAAATTCCAACATGTTGCTAGGAATGTAGGGATTCTCCTACAAGAGGGACACTTCCAATAACGTTGGAATCAAAGGCGAAAAAGGTGAGTTGGTCTATGGCCACAATGCCACCTTTATGAGAAAACGCGATCATGCGGAAGTAAGTTGAAACAACGAAAACCATAGCATAAACCCATGTACATCCTAGTAGAAGATTATAATCCAAAGTTTCGTCAATAAATTCTACTTCAGTGAAGACAACTTTGCTCCCTAATTCCACTTGGAGGGAATTCAAAATCCCACAAGGTTTATATGTCCTTCCATAAAATGCTTCTAATGTGGTGGTCGATTGACTCAGTTGGGGTTAGCCAATCGCCCTCCATCAAGACAATGACATGATGTAGGTCCAGGCTCGCTCATCCACAATAGAACGATTAATGTTCTTACCATGGACAACGACCTGGATCATAAAAGCTAACTAAGCTAGAAGTCGAGGGATATAGTTTTCATGAGAGAAAACCACTAGGTTAGAATCCGATGGATGCACGCATTTGATAGCTGACAACAAGGCCTCCTTTTGGGTGGGGTAGTTTTACAACACCTCAAGAGTCGACATAGCCGAAGGATATCGAGCCAAATATTAAACTACATTGTAATTTTAAGTGGCTCTTAAATGAGGGTTGAAAGTAGACTTATGGATAACACCCTTTAGAGGCTTGATAGTCAATTCCGCGGGAATCGAAAGTGGAACATGATCAAATGAGGTTGGTGTTGAACTAGCAGGTTGATTAGTGGCCTGACCATTCACTGGTTTCAGATTACCATAGTCCTTATTCTGAGTGGCTACCATGACATCAAATTTTATCTTTGAGGAGGAAAGTGATCCTCGTTACAAATCAAACATGGGTATCGAGGCTTTCAGTTCTCATCGGAACACACATTTTTTTGTTTATTTTGTGACGAGGAGTATTTATTTTTCTTACCTTTACCTTTTTTCTTGCTTCCAGGTTGTTGTTGAGACTTTCCTTTATCAGATGAGACGACATTTATCTCAGAAGCAGAAGTCATAGGAGGATGAGATGGAGGTTTTTGTGTACAAGTGAAAAGATAAATACAAGATGGTTTACATGCCGACTGTGAATTGGTAGAACCCATAATTCCATCGGTAATATGATATTCTTTACTAGGTGGAGGAGGAACAATATTCAAAGGTCTCAAAGCATTTGGTATCTTATCATAGAGCATGCCCATTTAGGTATAGACCAGATCTAAATATTGAGCACGAGTAATAGCTTGCTCTTTGGTCACGACTCCACCTTTGGCCACATCATCTATTATGGGACCTAATAGAGGCTTGACAAACCATTATGCTAGCAATTGATCAAGAACATAAGCCTTGACCAACCGGCGACAACATCTCCACTCATGAATGTGATCTAAAATGTGAGTAGAGTGTAATTATTTAAAGTTAGTCAATAATTATGTTCTAGTTTCATATCTGATGGGAAACTGGAAATGTGTGAGGAACGTAGTGGCTAAAGTGTTGAAGTCATGAAATGACACTCTAGGTAAGTCAATATACCATTTAGCTGCGGTAACCATCAGCATTTGTTGGAAGAGTCAAATGGAATCATCATTAAGTGAATTGGATGAACACCAATATGATACATCATAACATGTGTCAACAGGTCTTCTCCTGGATTCCCATTGAACTTTGTGATGTCATAAGGAAACTTAGTGGGAATAATTGGCCACCATGGTGAATGAGTAATGGGATCATTAATAAGCCGAGTTAAATTTGGTAACTCGAGAGTAGCCACAAAAGGCAATTGTCAATTAAAATCTAGAGGTGGATGACCTAGATATGATGGGATAACCTGGGAAATAGGTACCTGCATTGCTCGATAAGGAGGGTTCTGATAATAAGGAACCTGGTTAGCATAATATGGAGGGTTTTGATAACCAACATACAAGTGGGTTTGTTTCCAAGTCCAAGATGGTGATAAATTTGCTGGAATGGTTCATTTTAGATTTGCTAGCTTTGAAAAGACACTTGATGTGATCCATATTGTTTCTCGGTTTGGGTTTTCATCTCCCCCTAGTACAGGTTCGATTGAGACTACGCCAAATTTTGAATAATTTGGCCTACTGGAACTTGAGGAGTACCTTTTGCAAGAAATTGAGAAGGTGAGTTACCTTGTACAGGTTGACAAATCATGATCTGGGGAGAACCAGAAACTTTTGGAATGGGCTATAAAGGTTATCTCACATTTATTTGAGCTTGTTAGGGTGCTGATGGATAGGTAGGAATTTGCGATGAAGATGGTACATTTTGAGAATTCAACAATTGATCCCAATATGAACAAGGTTGTATGGGTAAAGTAGGTTTCCAAACACTAGAATTCATTCTAGAATGAGGAGGACTATAACTAGGCAGATTACCATATTGAGGTATACTAACAACAAATTTACCCTCAACCATGGGAGGAGGGTATGATGGAGGCAACTACGATCTGAATGGAGGGTACCCAACATAAAGTGGGTTGGGTTGTTGAGGGTAGCTTTTCCCACTGACATAAGGGCCAACTTGTTTCTCTATTCTAGGTGTATATGGAGGAAGAGGTGCAGACTATGTGGCTTTAAGCAAGATGGTGACAAGGGGAAACAGGATGTTGATTGATCCCATTATGAGGCTCACTGATTGTATGAGACAAAATGACCTATAGCACCCGTAATTACATATTCTTTGAGGACAAAGCATATTTTCAAGAGAGAGGCAATGTTATGTAATTAATTAAGTATGTAATTGGGGCATGATCTTTGACCATGCCCCTTCTTGAAAAGGTGCCCAAGGGCTTATTTAGGCCCGGGCCCTTCTTGTAAAAATGCATCATTTAATTCATTAACTATATATATTATATATATATATATAATATATATATATATTATATATATTATATATATATAATATAGATATATATGTATATATATGTATTATATATATATATATAGATATATATATATATTATATATATTTATATATATTATATATATATATATATTATATATATATATATATTATATATATATTCTTATAAATACATTATATATACATATATACATATATATATATATATATATATATATATATATTATATATATTTTATATAGATAATATATATACACACTCAATAAAAATCAAAGTTTCCACTCCACTCGATCATTGAGATCCATGTGGATCTAGTCATAAGAACAGAAGAATGCTTGGTGCAAATAAGAACAACTTCTTAGTCTTCGACCCCCCATTTGAATGACCCTTGGATCAGTGCAACAAATGGGATGTATTTATCCATCTCCTCATGATGGGAGAAGAGTAGGTTCAAAAAAGGATCTTGGAGTGTCTCGGGTTTGGCCAGGAGGGTCTTTTAACACCTCCTTTTCTCACCAAGAGTGATTTCCATTTACTCGTTGTTGGCTCAGTGAGGAAATAAAAAGAAAAGAAATGGGAACAAGCACACTTAAAGTGTGTAATACAATAGAGAGGAAGTTGTATGTTACATTTGGGCATAATGAATCGCTCCTAAAAAATAATCTATTGATCGTCTTCCAATTAGTTGATTGGATAGCAGCATCACATGTGCGAGGATTTACCTCCGAAGCGATGTCTCTGATTCAATTCCAGGATAGCCCAGTTGCGCTAGGGAAAACTATAGGAAGAAAAAGAAAAATAATATTATTTTTTCATGTATGATCCACTTGGTCTAGGTACAAGGGATATAACTAAGTTGGTACAACTCCGCTCTTGAAATTGGGTCATTGAGATTATGAGTTGGATGTTTGATCGTCTAGGCGGTAATGATGGTATGTTTTACTCGAACCAGTGCCTTAATTTTTCTAGGTAATGGGGAATATGCCTGAAACATGCCATTGGAAAACTCTACAGAGACAAATAAAGGTGGGTAGTTTGTTAGATCTAATATAGATCGTATGTGGGCAATGGTTGAAGTTGATAGCTCTTTCGTAGAATAATCCTTGATGACAATATAATATCATTCAACCTGCAACATTTTTATCAGAATTGACTTAATGTATCAATTATGTATTTGAGGGTGTAGAGAAATAATAAGCAAAATATCATGAGCAGGGTGGGAAAAACAACGGATAAGGACAAGGTAATGGGAAATATGGGAAAAATATTATGAGGGGTCGTGGAAGAAATAATGGGCACAAGTTGTGAGAGGAGGAAGGGGGTAGTGGGTGGAAACAATGGGAAAAATATTATGAATGGGTGCCAAAAATATATTTCAAGGCAGGGTGCATGGAAATAATGGGAAAAACACAATCAATAGCTAAGTGTGAATAAGAAGGAATCTAATACATGTGGCAAGCTACTACAATAGTTAAAAGCCATAAAATAGCTAGGTAAATTGCTAATTTCTAGTCTTGTTCGTCTATTCAAATGGTGGTCTAGGTGGTCGATATCATGGACATGTTTTGTGACACTGAGAAAGGAAAAAACACTCAAAGCTAACAAAATATATTGTGTGAGGAGTCAAAATGAGGATACAAAGAATATGTTAACTAAATCATAACTTATTTCTATGATTAGTAACTACAAATTACATCCTTATTTCTTTGGATCCAATGTGAAAATGAATTTGAAAGAAGGATATTATTTCCCATGCAACTTTTAATAGCTCAATAGTGTGAATATATGTGAACTAAACAAAATCAACACTGCGTATTTGTGCACCTATGCATGATGTAGTTGCATGATCCTTTGTTTTGTTTTTATAGAGTACAATTGCATAGATTTGCACAACTAAGAGGTGACTAGTTGCATCGATTTAAATAACTGAGAGGTGCCTAGTTGTATGGATTCACATGACTTATAAGTGACCCAATTAAAAGGAATAAATGTTTTGTCTTTTTTTTTTTTTGCCAGGGGTGGGAGGGTTGGTGGGATTGGGGGACTAAGATAACATATATGTTGTAAGCAGTTATGATGGTTATCCATTGGAGAGAGTGAGACTACACCAATATCCAAAATGCAGTGAGGACATGTCTAGGGTTTGACCATGTTGATTGTGGATGACCATGGTTGACCACGTTTGGCCATGGTCAACGAGATTGACCATGTTATCAATGGTTGACTATGGTTGATTGTGGTTGACCATGAATGAATATGGTTAACCATAGTTGAGCTTATATAACCATGGTTGAACAAGGTTGACTATGATTGAACTTATTGACAATCTTTGATCATGTTTGATCATTGTTGAACTCATTTGACCATATTTGAACATGGGTAAACTTGTTAACCATACTTAACCATTATATTATATTTTGTCCATTATTACCTCGCTTGCCCTCAAGTTATGAACCATATCCCATACCCCCACATTCTCATATTCATATCCATTCTCATATGTATATCATTATGGAAAGTATATCCCACATCTTTTGGACTTGTGTAAGACGACGATGATTTTCTGATAGAAATACGATGATTTTTTTTCTCAAAGAATCTAAAACTGGGAACATTTGAATTTTTTTTAAAATGGTGGAAATAGGTTCAGCACCCTCAAGGACTCCTGGAGCACCTGAATTTCGAAAAAAGTCCACCATGTTTCATCAAAATCGTGCTAGAAAAACAATTATTTTCCACGCAAAATCATTGCCTATTTAGACTACACATCAACTTTTTCTTTGTAATACCTCTTTTATCACCTTATTTATAAATGAGCGATCTCATTAAAGAGATTATCTTTTTGGCTTTTTGTGTAAAAAACATACCACTTATTCTTTGTGAGATCTCAAAGTTTCATTGTTTAAATTATATGTTTAATGTATAAATGGATTATAGGCCTCAAGGTTACATTGTTTAAATTATATTTTTAATGTATAACTCGATTCTAGGCCTCAAAGTTTCAGTGTTTAAATTATATTTTTAATGTATAAATAGACTCTAAATCTTGAAAGCTCCAAGACACCCAAATTATATAGAAATCAACCATAAAATCTATGCGAAAAAGTCAAATACAAATTAAATAACGTGAAAATATGATTTCCTCATTTCTAAATTAGCGGGGCTAAAACGAACCATAAAATCTATTCCAAAATGTCAAATACAAACCAAATAACTTAAAACATATAATAATTTAAAAAAAATATAGCTAACTTTAAACTAACTACTTCTACTATTCTAATTAAAAATTTAGAGGTTTCATGCTCATATTTTCCAATCAACTTTCCCTAAATTCCATATAAAATTTGTTGAAATCACAGACAAAAATACAATCTGACCAAAAATTAATTCGCTAACTAACTTAAAAAATTCAAAACATAAATTAATTATACAAAAACTAATGCATTTATTACCAGAAAATTGATGTACTCATAGTCAACCACATTTTTTATTCAATTGATTCCTAATTTTTCAAAAAGTATTGACCGGCAAATCAAAATTTCTATAGCTTTCAAGGCAAAAAAAACATAATGATTAAACTACCCAGGCTTATCATTAAATATTGATATCGCTCACTTCAATTCAATAATGAACCTATACTATCTTATGGTTCAATAAACTTGAAAATATTGATCTAGATTGGGTGAATCTAAATCACCAAATCTATTGAAATATTGATCTAGATTCTAGTCACCATATCTTTCACGGATATGACCTGCGCGTTTACACATCAAATCCATCAAACATGTGTTATAGCCCCAGCAGTACAATGAAATTCATCCTCATCTGGCAACTTCCGCAGGTAAAACAAGAGAATCCCTCTCCTCAATCAAATGACCAGGGCTTGTTCCGAGATCTGATTGCTTCAATTATTTGACTTCACCCATGTGCGTTGAATTATTTCAAGATCCACAATCCCAATGCGCCATTTCAACGCAACACCTGTAACTACTGCGACGCTCTCTCACATCTACCCATTTCCAACGCAACGCGGACCACCACCTTCCAACGCCATACTCGTCATCACTGCTGTAACATTATTTTCAATGTTGCAACTATTTATAAATATTATTATATTCACCACCTGACATTCTGGGAGAACCTAGAAGCGCCATGAAAGACCTTCATTGTTGCATGTCTTTCCAAATAGTTCAGTCTGCAAGTTCTGTCATTTAAGTGTTCGTGCAAGTTGCGACAGCGTGCAAATTATGTTCTCTCTTTATTCGTGATCAGGGATGGAATTTCAAAACAGTTTTTCACATATTTTTGCAGTTGTTTTTTGTCGTATTAAATCAAGATTTTCATATTTCTCTGTTTTTTTTCTAATATCAAATAAAAATTTTGACAACTTTACAAAATTTTGAACTATACTTAACTAGCAAATCATCCCATAACAGAGAAATTAACCATCTTGAATGTTGCATGTCGTTCAAAATAGTATTGTCGGCAAGTTCTGTCATTTCAGTGTTCGTGCAAGTTACTACAGTCTGCAAATTATGTCCTCTCTTTATCACTGATGAACCTCTGAATCAAAATGGACGATTCTTAACTATGCATTTACATTTAATTTGCTATAAACTTTTGCAAGGAGAAACTTTGATGACAATGTGATATTTTTAGAATACCATGCTTCCATGATAGCTATTCATAATTCATTCTGAAAGCATTGTCAGTATTTGCAAGCGGCCCTGGTTTGTTCTGAAAGCATTGGGAATCTTTTGGAAGTGAAGTTGGTGCAACTGGGTCGAGTGGTCAGAGTGTTAGTCACATCAATGTTTCTAGATGTACGGGAATGATGATTGTACGGCCAAATGCTCCTAATCTGTTCATGCTGAGTCTATCATGGCAACTCCTGTTTCGGAAAATTCTGGCTGAGTCTATCATGGCAACTCCTGTTTCGGAAAATTCTGGCTGAGTCTATCATGTAACTCCTGTTTCGGAAAATTCCGAACGATATTTTCATGTCGTGTGCGCATATATGTAATGCTTCACGTACAAGACCTATTTACTAAAAGTTGTTTACCGAGCCGCAAATTTGTTTGGAGAGCAAAAATTCTTTGAAATCTGGTTAAATTTAAAAAAAATAAAAATTAATAGTAAGAGTGTTTGAATTTTTTTAAGGGCAGAAATGAATTCAGCAAATTCAGCATTATTAAAAAATGGTAACTCAAATGTTCCCATTTTTTATGTTATCAAAATATTGCAGAAATTTCATTTTTGTCGGGTCAAATTTAAAGCCCTGCGCCAGACATTTTAGTTGTTTGTGTCCATTTTTGAACATGTTGTTAGGAGTTGTGTTAAGGGAGTTTAAGTATGGATGAAGTTTTTTATCAACCTAGAAGCTTCTTTTTTAAAAAAAAAAAAAATCTCTAAATAAAAGTAGGCTATAAGAATAAGGAAAAAAATTACATTATACATTTTAATAGTTGTCCATAACTCTAATAATTTTCTTTAAAGTAGTGAAGTTTATATATTTTATAATTATATATATGAGAGTAAGATGTTTAAACCTTATACTTTTTAAAAATATTTTAACAAGTGATATAAACTTCTTCATTTTTTTTTTTGCTGAAGTATGGATCCTTCTATATCATTGAGTCAAAAAATAGTGTACAGCATATACAAATGTCCACTCGATGCCAAAGAAACAGAAAAGAAATAAAAGCTTAAGCCTCCAAGGGCTAAACCTTACATGTTTGCATCTAAAATTCAAGCTTAATAATTAACTAAGAAAAACTAATGTCTATCCCTTGGAAAGCCCGTGAATTTTTGCACAGCCCCTCTCCGGAAATCCCAAACCAACAAATATGTCCCATCAGCTCAAGAAAATCGATGACAGAGGAGAAAGACGCATACTCAAAGAGACCGATGATTAACAGTCCTGCCCCACCAAGTTGCTCTATCCAGGTCAACTGTTGATTCAATACAATCGAATCCAACGGGTGAGAATGATTTCGCACGGGACAAGAAGGTGCAACTTTAGTCACCGATGGAGGGCAGTTTTCGGAACCCCCACCCTGCCACGTGTCGCAGGATGAAGGGGATTGCTGCAAAAACGCCAAAGCCATTAGCACTTGAGAGCGGCGTGATCAGTCGAAAGCTGCCTGGGAGGCAGTTTTGCAAATCTGGACTCCGAAATCTGAAAAGACCAGTTGTCGAATAATTGGGTTCCTCTTGCAAATGTTAAACTTGCTCGCCTTGATTTGGGATGATGTGAGGGCAAGAGTCGTGCCATCGAGTAAAGACTTGTGGGAATCAAAGCATTGCTCATGATGAACTGAGATCTTCATCACACTTACTTCTTGAGTCTGCTTGCCCAGACATGGTTCTCTTCTCTTCAGAGACCAGCAACTCAGAAATTGAAGACACATGCAGGGGAAGTTCAAATCGAGCTAGTCTCCATGGTTTTGAGTCTAAACACTTCCCTATCTTCTTCCGCCCGCTCGCAGCATAGAGCTCTCAGTCTACTTGGCCGCAACTTCTGCCACTTCATCGACACATTATTCTCTATGCAGCTAACTCCCTGGTTGGCCAAAAGATCCGCCAGCTTATTTTCCTTTCTGTGAACATGGTGGAAACTGACAATGCGCAAGTCTTGAAGATGGCTTTGAATTCTTTGGAAGAACCGAATTAATTTCCAATGCTTAAAGACTTTATCCGGCGCAGTTCCATTATGTATTTTTTGTACTGAGTTGATAATTAACTTTGAATCTGCCTCTATCATGACATTGAGACAATTGTCCAGCTTCAGTAAATCCAGGCATTGTTCCATAACCATTAGTTCAGCCATGTTGTTGGTGGTTGTACCTAGGTGGCAATGGAAGATGAAAACAATACTTCCCTTAGCATTTCTGAGAACACCTCCATACCCTGTTGTTCCCGGGTTCCCTTTTGAAGCCCCATCAATGTTATATTTTGAATAGCCTTGAGGAGGAGGATGCCAAAATCCTTTCTCCGTATCCAAAAAAATAACCTTCCTGTCTAGGCCTAGGAGGGTGAGCCCTTGCATCCCCAAGTGCCTGAGAATATTTAAATCTACCTCTGAGGGAGGTTTTTAGGGAAGTTGCGAATAGTGGCTCCCACAATCTCCTTGAGTTATTTCAGGATTATCTCCAGCAGGTGTTGAGGGGGCTTTTTTTCCTCCTTAAAAATTCTTTTGTTCCTCTCCTTCCAAACGTTCCATATAATGAAGCTTGGTGTAAGAGCCCACGCTGAGTTAAGAATTTCATTATCCGAAAATTTTTTCCTCCAATTGTTGAGGGTACTAATGATGCTTCCTCTGTCTCTATCAAATTGTTGAAAGATTGTAGCAAATAAGTCCCATAACCAGGATGTGAAAATGCAGTTGTTGAGTAAATGTTCCAAGGTTCCTTCTTGAGCCTCACAGTGCAGGCATCTTGAAGGCCCCTGAACACCTCTCTTCCTTATATTATCCCAAGTAAGAATTTTCTTGTGGTATACTTCCACATGACGAGTTTGATTTTCATCCACCCTTGGTGCCTCGAAAGGTTTTCCCAGATTTTATCTGGAACTAGGGGATTCAGCCCAAGGAGAATGCTTTTTGCTTCCTTAAGATTAAAGGTTCCCTCTTTGTTATTCCACATGTTAGCTGGTCTCGTCTCTCTGCAACTAAGATTTTCCTTTGCCCTAATATTTTCCTGAGCTCCTCTGCTTTTGTTTTCAGGAGATTGTTATTTCTGTAATCTATGTTTCTCCAGGTTCTCCACTTATCGGTAAGACAAGAATGATTCAAGAAATCCTTAACCTTTATTAAATCTTGGGAATCTAACTCCTGTTTAAGATCAAGGAAGTCTTCTTTTAACATAATTGATTCTTGTTGCCATTTGTCTTCCCATAAAAGAGCAAGATTTCCTTCTCTGATTTCCCAGAAGCTATTCTCTTGTACTAGTCTTCTATTCTCCCAGGCTTTGTTCCAAATTTATGAACCCTTTATATCTCCTAACATTCGTATAAGGTCATTGTTCTTCGAGGAACTAGCATATTTTTCTTTCCAGATATTTTCCCATTGAGTCTCTGGATGTTGAACCCAGCACCACCAAAGTTTGGCCCCTAGAACCTTACTGAGAATCTCCTGATCATCCAATCCTAGCCCTCCGTGGTTCTTCGGCTTACAAATTTTTTCCCAAGACACCAAGGCCCATTTCCTCTTAGTCTCCTCCCTGCCCCAAAAGATGTTTCTTTGAATATTTCTAAGTTGTTGAAGGACTCCTTTTGGAGCTGGGAGGGCTGATAACATGAAAATAGGGATTGCTTGAAGAACTGATTTTGTAAGAACTAACCAGTTAGCAAGTTTTAAAGATCTGATGGTCCATTTACTGACTTTGTCCTGCAAATTGTTGATCAAAGGTTCCCATATACTTTTGAGCATAGGTTTTGCAGTTAGAGGGACTCCCAAATATTTTGAAGGAAGGGAATCCCTTTGAAATCCAAGAATTCTAGAGATGTTTTTTTGAATAGCAATATTGGTATTGAAGAAAAGGATTTTTGATTTAGGGAGATTAACTTCCATACCTGAAGCCGAGGCAAAAAGATTCAAAAAATTTTTGTAGTTTGAAGCTTCTTGGACTGTGGTGATTCCCTATAACATGGTATCATCTACAAATTGTTGGTGAGTCAGGGCCTGACCATTATCAATAAGCTGCAGACCTGTAATCTTTCCTGATGACTTTGCCTTCTTTATAGCTCTACCCAATCCTTCCATCATGGTGATAAAAAGAAAGGGGGAGAGCGGGTCACCCTGTCCAAGGCCTCTTGAGGGACTGAAAATCTCTGAGGGAGAGACATTAACCAATATAGAGAAATTGGAGGAGGTCACCAGTGCCATTACCCATCTGACCCAATTATGATCAAATCCAAAGGAAATCAACATTTTCTTGAGGTAGACCTAATTTACCTTGTCATAAGCGTTGGCAATATCTAATTGCATGATCATACCCACCTACTTCTTGCTAGTTAAAGAGTGCACCACTTCTTGCACTTGAATGATGTTATCGAGAATTTCTCTGCCTTCCACATAACTTGATTCCTCCCCTGAAACAAGAACCGAAAGCAAAGGCTCTAGTCTATTAGCAATAATCTTGGATATAATCTTATATATTACGTTGCATAGGGCTATGGGTCTGTATTTATCCGATGTATGAGCAATCTCTTGTTTGGGGATCAGGGCGATGAAGGATGTATTGAGCACTTTTAGAATGGTTTTGTTTGACCTGGAGTCCTCCACAACATTCAAAATGTCCTGCTTAACAATATTCCAGCAAGCTTTGAAAAAGTCCACATTGAAACCGTCCGGGCCCGGTGCTTTGCCATTCTGCATGTCTTTGAGGACTTCACTTAGCTCCCCTTTCATTACTGGTCTATTAAGGTTGAAATTGTCCTCTTTGGACACCAGTTTCAGTACATTACTAGTTACTTCCCTCATGGATTGCTCTCTATCTGAACTGTTCTCCTGTGTTATACCTTGGAAGTGATGGATTAACATAGATTCGATAGCATCATTGGAGATCTGAAGTTCCCCTGCTTCATTCTTGATCGAAGAGATTCTGTTGTGAGCTCTATTGGCCATGGTGGTTCCATGAAAAAGCTTAGTGTTACGCTCTCCTTCTTTGAGCCATTGAACTCTGGACTTTTGTCTCCAAAATATTTCCTCTTGTTTACATAGATTCTCCCATTCTTGATAATGTTTATCTGCTTGATCACGTATATCTTTATCAAAGCCTTCCTTGATTAGAGCTTGGTTGAGAACCTGCATTTTGTTTTCAACTACTCTCTTTTCTTCAAAAATATTACCAAAATCCTTCGTGTTCCATTCCTTGAGCTGGAACTTGATGTGCTTTAGTCTTTTGTGAAGAAGATACATTCTGGTCCCCTAAATCTGCAAGTCTTCTGACCACCATTTTTCAATGTTGCTTGTGAAGTCTGGGTGTGATAGCCAGATATTTTCAAATATGAAAGGTTTGTTCCTAGGAGTGCCTATACCCTTGATTTCCAATTGAATTGGCCAGTGGTATGAGCCTCCAAAGGGAAGAACTCGCGTTGTTACCTCTTCACCATTCAGCATAAGATTCTCAGAGATGAAGAATCTGTCTAGCTTTGAGGCAACAAGGGAATCTCCTCCCCTCCTGTTGTTCCAAGTAAAGAGGCCAGTATTCCAATTAGTGTCAACAAGATTTATATTGTCAAAAAAGATTTGGAAATCCATGGAGTCTTTACTTAGAGATCTTGCTCCTCCTTCTTTCTTTGAAAGAGATTTGATCATGTTGAAATCCCCTCCCATGATCCAAGGTATATCTGCATGTCTGTCCCTGAGATCCACCATGGTTTCAACAAACCTAAGTTTGTCATCTATTCTCTGAGGACCATAAACGTTTGTGACTAGAAATGTGTCCCTTTCTCCAACCGGTTGAATAACAACCTATAAATAGTTTATGGAAGCCTCAGCATCCAGAATGTCTATTTTGTGGGGATTCCATAGAGTGAGTATGCCCCCTGCTGTATTCTCTGCTTTTACTTCAAGAAACTCATAGTTGCTGAGCCATTTGCTGTGAATTTGTCTTACCTTTTGAATGGAACATTTCATTTCTTGGATGAACATTATATCCGATGTTTCTTGTTTCATTCTGTTACTAAGCATTCTTTGCTTTCTCTTACTCCCTAGACCTCTAATATTCCAAGATATCAACTTCATTATAAAAGATTTGTAAAGGAGTAGCTGGCCAGATATTTCATCTTACTTGAATCCATCATCAGCTTTCCACACTCCATCAAGAGTTCATTATTCTTTTTCCTACCTCTTTTCATGCACGGGTTTCTAGTAGCTAGTCCCAAAGTAGTTTTCATCATTT
>APFE030392940.1:0-50215 GCA_000404065.3 Pinus taeda | reverse complement strand
TCCAACACACTCTCCCTCAATATTAACTCGATATGAACCTAAAAATGTTCAATCATTCAATAGATTGACCATTGCAACAAGAATCATCATTATGTTGGGAGAATAATATGCAAGCATTGTAGGTATTGGAGGATTCAAGAATCTTTTCTCATGAGAGTGTATTAGTACAAAACTCATAGATAGCAAGCACAAAATGGATGAAGGGTATTTTCACGCCATTATCATTAACATGAAAACTTTTACAAATTGTCATGACTATACAATGATTGGCCAATTTAATCTCTCTCAAGAACCCTTCCTGGAGATTCTTCCCTTATTATACTCTCACCTAAACACCCCCTTTAAACTAATCTTCCATACCCTTTAACTACTCAAAATATATCTATTACAACATGGAGTCTATAACTAATATCCCACTCATAGTTTTGCATATGTCCTCGTCTCTATAAATTATATAACACTTTATCCTAATTACTTGTCTCTATTATAATGTGCCACATGGATAACAAAGACAACTATCATAACAAACTTATATTTTCTTATAGAACTAGGACACTTATATTCACATGAGAAATTCATTATCCAAATTTATAGAAATCTTAATTGAGGAAAACCACTCCCATTAAGAAATTCCAATACCTCTTAGGTTTAGGAAACATATGATTGACTTGGGTATATGCTCATGCACCAATACATATATGTGAAGTGAATCATTTCAATTATTTTTCTAAGCATTCTTCTAATAAGGGATTAATTTAATCTACAATGAATAGTTGTGGAGATTTCTCTAGACATACATGTCATGTCATATCTATGGAAATTAATATCTACGATGGGTATTTTAATTTATGCATAGATCTTGCAAGGAATATCTATGAGATTAAATTTTAGATATAGTGGATATTTAAGGTACTATGAACATTTATCTAGTCAATTATATACTATGTCATAAACAATTACACGAGTCATAACTCTATAACAATATACATGAAAGAACTCTATGGAAATATACTCCATGACAATAACAATCGACCACTCTTAATATAAGTGCATAAGTTCCTTTTATTTTATTTTAGTAACTTATTTATAAATTATAAGAAATTCAACATATATGCCAAGATGTCCAAATACAAAGGTGAGGTTAAGCAAAGTTAGTCTAGAAAATCTTTATGATCATATTCTTTCCTTGGAAAAAAGGAGATAATAAAGAGAAGTGAAACATAAAATACAATTAGCCACAATTCTCAATAACAAGTCCAAATTGTGAGACAATAAAATATTAGGGTATGAAATTCATTTGGAGAAAGTCAATGACAGGCTACAAGAAATGGAAAATTAGACACTGTTTATGGTTGGAAAAAAATGCACCTTAATAAATGATATTGAAGAGTTAAAAGAAAAACTAAATAACTACTTAGACTTAAGCATCATGGAAAAAAAATTAGAAATAAAACCCATGAAAGAGATATTGGATAAATTGATTGAGTTGGATCACGAGCATAAGAAAATAGATTTGAGTCGTATAATTGTTGATGTACAAGAGCAAGAAAATGAAGAGACACCATTAATAGTAAATATACAACTAAAAAATAAGTTGCAAATTGAACAACTTACCTCATAGAAGTAAGAAGACTTTGAAACATGCTCGAGCATAAAGATAGAGTGTGCCTTGTTACGGTAAGTTGTAGTGACCATAAATTTGACATAGTAAATATTCAAGATCTAATAGTAAATTAGGGAAGGAAATCCAAAAGGAAGGCAAATGGACAACCATTAGAAATAATAAAATTATTATTAATGATAGAAACCAAAATGAGAGTAATAAATAGGAATTTGGAACACATTGGAGCACTTTGTAGAACTTTCATGTATTTCCGTGATGTATACTTCTTGTGTAGAGTTAGATCCCATGTGAAATTGATATTAATTTTATAGTCAAAAATTGGGAACATGAAGAGTCTAAGGTCCCCCACATATATATATTTGTTTTATGGTAAATGTGTAATAATAAATCGACATGTAAAGGAATTGAAGGAATGTCTTGTTATATATAAAAAAAATATCTTCATGCTCAAAATTATATAATAGATACTACCAGTTATAACATTTGGATCGGAATATTCAACTTTTTATTTCACAGCTATCAAATATATCTTTTAAAACAAAAATAATCTAGATAAAAAGTTCCCTTATAATATATTTAAGAAATATATTTGTAGTCTAAGGAATGAATATATTTTCCTCTTGTTAGGATAATTTAATGTTAGAACCTCAACTAGCCAATCTATTTTTCTTAACAATGATTATGTTAGGATCCTATAATCTAGGAATAAACGTATGTTTTCCTCTTACTATTCATCTAAGAGGTCTGCAGGTATTGGAAAAACCACTTCAAGAGTTCTAAACCATCACACAGACATTTCAAGCCTACCCATTTGATCAATTTTTCCAGAGGAGGTGTAGAAACATACAGAGCATGGATGGCTACTTGGTCTTGCTATGAATTTGCTATGAAATTCACTATTTTTTTCATCATTTTCAAAATATGTTTCCGAAAACATGGAGCTAAATTTTAGAAAACGAAGGAGGTTTTTGTCAAACAAAAGCCAAATAAAAAAACCTCCTTTAGTTTTTACACAAGCGTCATATATTGGAAGAGTCAAATGAATATTTATAGTCTATTTATGAGGTTTTGGAATTTCTTGTTATAGTTATGATGTTTGGGTTCATATTGTGAGGAGCTTGAGAGGAATATTTGTAAACTAAGAGAGGTTTATCTCAAGGATACTGTCATGTAAAAAAATATGTTAGTTGTGAAACAACTATCTGTATTAACGATAAATGAGCTCTTCATTGAACCCTATTTTTCGATCAATTGAGTGCCCTCTTGTTTTGTAGAGTCTTTCTGAATGGTGTAGGAAAACAAACCACTTTACATTGTGGATGAAAAACAAGCTTAAAAGCAAAAAGGCTGTAAAACAATGTTAATGTGCAGCAAATGATAGAAGCAAAATGTGCCAAGTCCTCATCTATGCAACATAAATAGTTAAAGAGCAAAATGGAATAACAAAATAAGTGCAAATAACTACAATAATCCAATGGAAATGAGATATAAAGAATATGTGTTACTTATGACACCTGTGAAGGGCATATCTAATGTTACGAGGCCCCCTATGTGGGATTGGTTCTTCGCTATCCTCAATGTCTTTGGCTTTGTACAGTCTCTCTATTCTCTACAATGTGTAAACCAAGTTAACATAATGTTTGAGCTCAATAGAAATTCAAAATAAAAAGAAAAATGGTAGATGACAGTGATAATAATCAGAGCTACAAGACTGAGTGCAATAATGAAAATGATCAAATGTGAAGAATGGATCTAAAACCCTCCAATTTATAACAAAATATTACGTTATTATTGAATAATGGAAAATAATCAAATATTATTAACGAAATTCTAGAATTAACCATTTCGAATATTTTATTATATTTGGATGGAGGGAAAAAATATTTATATTGGTTAAATACTTTTATTTAGAAATAACAAATAAATAAATGATTTATTTATCATCTCAAGGAATGTGGTTAATGAATAATAAACAAATAATGATTTATTTAAGTATTCCTAGGGGGTTTAGTTAAACTTGACAAGGAATAATGACTAAATAATGATTAATTAATTATTCCTAGAGAAAAATAACATAAATAATGATTTATCTATTTATTTCTCATGACTCGGTCAAATATGACTAGGAACATTAGTAAAAAATGGTTTAATTAAATATTCCTAGAAGATAATTAAATAAATAATGATTTATTTAATTATTCTTCATGGGTTTAACTGGAAATAACTTAATAAATGTAGTTTATTAAGTACTTATAATGAAAGCAATTTTACTATTATAAACATAGCCCTACATGGTGTCCTTCTATCCATCTAGTAAGTTATGGCTAGATGATAATTTTTTGGTGATAACACCTTTGCTTCAGAACTGTTGTGCAAACATATCACTCTATTATTTTCAGAAATTTCAAATTTTGGTGCTTCTAGAAGTCATTTTGGTTATTGGATAAATGTAGATAATTTTAAAGTTATGTAGTTTTAATTTCAAAGTCGTTTGTCAATAATTTCCAACTTGGTTGATCTTTCTAGAGTGTATTAGTCTTGATATAACAACTTACGTTTTTTATGCATAGCAAGTAAAGATGCATTGCATCTCGACCATTCAACTTTTATGAAGTGAATTCGACCACCTAGACTGGTAATTCGAATTCCTATTTGTACATAACGATCTAAAGACATGGAAAATGGTTCTGGTTGGTCAGATTGGAGAGGAAAGAACATTATGCATATTGTAATTTTTGTTGAATTTTAATGGAATTCGTGGATCATAAGTACCTAGTTAAATATCTTTAGATATTCATGTGATTTATCTCTTTTAAGTGATTCTTTCCTATTTTTTCTATGTTTTATTTATTCCTATGATGTTTAAAAAAAAAAATGTTTCAAAATTCATCTATTTAATGTTGCTCTGCTACAGTGACTTAGACATTCCATATGTTTTTTCTACCATAAACATTTTAAGGCTCATCCATTATTTGATGCCTTGAGATGGTTATCTACTTTATTTATTCTTCTCATACCTTCAACTATTGATTTGAATAAGGAAGTGTTTCTATCTTGACTCTGAACAAGTTTTCCCAATTCACCGAGGGTCGACCAGGTCATTGATGTATAATTTTTACTAACTCCATGCCCAATGGATTTCTCTCTACACCGCCGAGACCACGCCTATAAAAAATTTTGTTTGCCAAAGATCTAGCCATCATTGAAACCAATCATTAGTGCTTGAGTTAAAAGAGAGAGCCATCTCTAGGATTGGAAGGGCTAGTTTCCAATTCTGCAAGCATTTTGTGGTTACGCCTAGGTTTCCCTCCTACAACCAAAGGAAATTACAAAGTGCTAACAAATTCCAACCCTAATATTACTTGGCTAGATAACGACCTTATTTTAGCTACTAAGTACAAATAAATTTTGAAAACGCAGTGAAGAATTAATTTTCTACTAGGTTAGTCAATATTGGTAGTTCTCAAGACCATATAATATGCAATGGAAAAATCGAGTGGAAAAAATCCAACGAGATGAGTCATAATCATGGAATTGGTAGTAGTGTCATGGATTATGTGGTACCTAATTCCTTGTTTCCAACCAAAATGTAAGTTTTGAGCTCCTAAATGTAAATGTTTTTATCTTTGATCAAAGACCTTTAACCTTAATTCTAAACATTTCCATGAACAAAATACACATGGAAGATAATTGTGAGAATCAAAGTCACTTGCTTTTTAACAAAAGTAAAATGAAACTCTTCTTAAAGTATTTAAATAGGGATTTAAAAATCTTCACTTATAAGGATAACATGAAGAGTGCCTATCATAATTTTACTATAATCCTCTCCCCTTCCATTAGTGGGTTCTTTACTCAGGTGTCTTATAAAAAAATGATAGAACTACCAACCCTTGTCATCATAATGATTCTAAAATTGATAGAAAAGTGATTCTGGATAATTTTAATGATTCTTAAATCCTAAGGAGATAAATATGTGCAAATATATGATGAAAGGGAAGGAAAGGTGATATATAAATAAAAGGTAAGAGAAATTTGTTGCACCTATCTATATCTAATCCTAGAGATTTTACAGAAAATTTTTAATTTGTAAAAATAAATAAAATAATCTAAATCCTTTGATGAATTAAAATTAATTCCTTAAAAACATTTATTAATCCACGAATGCCATGGACACCATTTTGAATACCCATATATAGGACGATATCTTCTGTTTGGAAGATGTTGGATTTAAGGAGCTCACAAATGGGAAATATCAGGATATTGACATCTACCAAGCTAAATTTTTTAAAATGGAAGGGCCTATCCTTATCCCTCACATATATAAGGTTTTTGATTTAGTAGTGAAATAATTCCTTGGACATAGAGCCTCATTCTGCCAATCATTAAAAGTGGAGATAAAGTATTCCCTCTAATTATAGGATCATTGTGATTGGATGTACTTTAGCCAAGTTGTATGGAATCATTTTGGAAATGAAGATTAACTTATGGATATAAAGCCATGGTAATAGAGATAAAATATAGGATGAATATAGGAGATGTAATTCAATTATAGATGACCTTGTTATTCTCAATATCATTGCAAATAATTGTCAAAATAATAAAACATATACTTTATGTTATTTCTTTGACTTTACAAAATGTTTTGATATAATTCCTAATACAAATTTATGTTAGAGGTTGAATGAGATAATGGTTACTCTCAAGTTGAGGATCACACTTCCATGAGAGAATTTCAATGTCATGTTTAAGGTCATTGAGTGTTGGTGAGAAGAAATTAAACGCAATAACAAAATTAAGCAAGGGTCTTCCTTATCCCGTACCATTTTTTATATACACATTGATATGTTAGAAGAATTTTTAGAAGATGCAGGTTGTGTTGACTAGAAAATCACCATTATAATCATAAATCTTCTACCTTGTATTGATAATATTGTTCTCTTAGGAAAGGGCCATTGCAATGTTAGAAAGAGTCTAATAATCTTTCAATAATTCTTTCCCAAGGTGGGTATGATGATTAATAATGAGAAAAATAAAGTCATGTTAATTCAATATGAAAAGATCACACATGATACTTACATATATGAAAAGAACTACTTGGAGGAAATTACTTCATATAAGTATCTGATAATTGATATCCATCACAAACTCAATTGAAATAATAAAATTGTGAGAAGGATAAATTGAGGGTCAAAATATTATTGTGGGCATGAAAATAATCCTAAGTTAGCAAATATTTGGATATGGGATAAAAAGAAACTCATTTCTTAGGCTCTCGTCACTCCTATTATTTTATATGGATGTCAATTTTTGGGTTGGAGTATCTCTAGAGATTCATGGAGGAAGATAGTAAATATCTAAAGCTAGTATATAACCTACAATATCAAGATTAAAATAAATATTCCCTATCCTATCCTCCTTATTGAAGGAAGGATTTCCCCCATTTGAGAGCAAGATGATGGATATGTATGTTATGTATAAGGAGAAATTAAAGATGGCTTCCTAAAATTTCTTTTGCATCTAGAAGAAACTATTACCTTTCTCTCAAAGTGGGGATGACATAAGGATGCCTAGTTTGGGCTCGACCATTGGGGGATAAAGGAGGATATGATTTTGCAGAATAAGGATCAAATTAAAGGTTTAGAACTTCAAATTGTAAGCATAAATGTGGAACGATAAAGTGCTAGAGAGAGAAAGGAAACTAAGACGTTTTAAGGATATGATAAATCCCAATCTAGAAAATAAAAATCATCTTTATGTCTTTACTAATGTGAAGTAGAAAATGAACATTGCTAAGATAAAATCAAATTCTCATTAGCTTCATAGTGAGATTGGGTGTTAGTGAGTTCCCCAAATACCATGAGATGAATGACTTTGTGATGCAGGAGCATCCAGCTAAGGGCATCATGACCAGGTGTTGGTCTCAACCAAGAAGGACATGTTTGAATATTTTTAATTTCATTTAAGTTTAGTGAATAAAACAGTGTCTAGGAACTAGTTTGTTTTATTATTATTAGTTAAGGAATATTAGGAACAATATAGTTAGGATAGTGTCATAACTGTTGCATTGTTTTGTCCTTTTCTTAGTCCATCTTACAGATGTCTGTTCATAAACAAATGTATAATACTGTAACTCCTACAGTACAAGAAAACCGAGCATGATTATCGACTATGTAACTACAGAGAGTAACTGTATGGTAACCGAGAAAAGTTTGAGTAACTGTTTAAACACAATATAGAAATCAATGTAAGACAATCATGGAGGGGTTCAGAACATGAGAAGAGAAATACAATACAACGAGTAATTTCTTTCATCCAAAATATTTGAGTCCATCTGTAACAGCTTGTTGTAACATTTGTTTACTTTTTCCTTAATCATTGATTCAGAATGACTAAGCAAATAATTTGTGTTCCTACCTATTACATATTATTTCCTTCTTAAAGAACAAAAATCGAACAGAGAAATTGGACAAGCATTCCCAGCATGAAGACTCGCAGTAACATATGGAATTCCATGCATGAAAGCCAATTACATTACGGGTAGTTTGAAAAAGAATGAGAATGCAAATGCTGAGCAATGACCCCAGGCCAGAGGTAAACAAAATGTAACCAAAAATTCCTATTAATTCATTTTCATTACCAACAAAAAATATTTGTATACATTTAACAGCCCCGGGATACCCATTCAAACGGCGGAAAGAATATTACGAACCAACAGAACCCTAAGGGTGAGGGTTTGGTTGACCACTTTCCGGAAGGTGGTTTATAGTTACAAATTGATAGAATACAAACACGTGTTTTCATACAAGACTGAACTAGGTCACATAACGACAACAAGGAAAATCGAGTGGAAGAGAACTGGGACTCTACCCAGCAAACTAACAAAGACCGCCTAACAAAAACAAAACGACAACACTACTAGAGAACAAGCCTACCGGAGCAAAGCCCGTAGCAATTTCATCGATCACGCCTATGAACAAATCCCCACCTACACAAGCAAACCAAGGTAGCATTGTTAGCCATATGCAAACAGAGTAAAGGCAAGAAATGACCTAAGAAGGAGAAACTGATTGCATAGTTAATAAAATTTCTTTACTTCGAGAGTATTCATGTCGTAACAGTGAAGCCCCACTGAGCTACAACCGATGGTGAACCCCTGAGACCAAGGAGCAAACCTCATTAGAACCGGAGGAAAACTAAGAGGGTAAGCAAATCATGGAGGAACAACTTACCTAAACAGAGCTGTGAAATTGAGGAGGAGGTCACTGCGACTGTGACCTGTAGAACGTAGCACAGGTACCCATTAACCAAAGTTAATAACGAGAAGAACTACAATGAAATGAAAATGGTGGAGTAGGGACAATTAAATTAACCAAGCAGACGGGAAAAACTGAAACCCTCTTACACATACAAGAAGAACCTCCACATTGTGCCCAAGAAAATGACTAACAAAGTCACCAAAATGAGTGAAGGTGTCACACCAACAAATAACATAACCCATAGCTGGGCGCACACATAGCCTATTGCCAAACTCCATACATTCATAACAAAAACCCTCATTACCATTCCAAACCCTCAGCGGAGTGAAAAATACAAGTGCAAAATGATGAAATGACAAATAATGTAGGGTTTTGGCGTAAACCAAAAGCGGGAAATAGTAACTGATGCAAGTATCCCCAACACAGAATCATTAAAGTCCAACGCAAATTCCATCTAATGAATATCCAACATTCCCATGATTAGCGCCTAATCTCCAATATTAAGACCCAAATCACTTACTAATCATTCAATTGTTGATTAGAGCACTATTATTTCATTGTTAAATATTATAGTGTGGAATTACAGGTTGGTCCCATCATATTGGTACCAGAGCAAGATTTAGAGTGTTTCCGTGTGATGGAAGTTGGAAGACGAGGACATGGAAGAGGTGCTCAGAGAGCAGTGGATGAAGGATTGTGGGAGGAAATCAGGATCCTTACTGCCCGTTTGGAGGCAGTTGAAGCAGGAAGGAGAAGGGATCCTGAGGTAGGAGATGGCAACGATGAAGAAACTGTAGTGACAACAGATGGATCGGATGAAGAAGGACTGGAAATGAGATTGTTGAGGTAGGTCCTATTGGCGAGTAGCAAGCCTAAACTAGAAATCCCAAATTATGACGACAGCTCATCCACAGAGGTTTTGTTGGGCTGGATTAGCGAACTTGACAAATATTTTGAGTGTGAAGAGGTCAGTGAAGATCGGAAGGTTAAGTTTGCAGCAACCAAGTTGAAGGGACACGTAGCCCTGTGGTGGGACAGTGTCCAAGCAGAGAGAAGAAGGATGAGCAAACTGCCAATAAAGAAATGGCCTAGGATGGTGGCCAAGTTGAAAGGCGGATTTTTGCCCAAGGATTACGAGATTGCACTACATCAGCAAGTGTAGAATTCGAAGCAAAAAGGGATGACAATAAGAGAGTACATTGAACAATTCTACTGGGTAAATTTAAGAGCTCGTTATAAAGAGGACACCCCGGAGAAAACATCAAGGTACTTAAATGGTTTGAGATTAGAAATATTAGATGAAATCAACATTATTTCCTCGAAAAACATAGAAGAAGCATTCCAGAGTGCTACAAAGGTAGAGGAGAAGATAACCAAAAAACAAAATGCTAGGAGAGGACGGGGAATCGACAGAAGAAGAGGATAGTCTTATGGCAGAGGGCGAACTGCTAGTAATAGTGAAGAAGGTAGCAATTCCAAAACTTCTGGGACAACAGAAAAAGGTGAGAGTAGGAAAGGTGGCAGGCATATGAGTGAGGAAGAGGAAATGGCTGAGGTGGAGGAGCTAACTATCAGTGCTACAGGTGCCACAACTGCGTGCACAGATCTTTTGAGTGTCCTAAGGTGAAACGAATTGGACAGAGAGGTGCATATGTCGCACAGCCAAAGGAAGCAGAGGCACCTTCCCAAGAAGAAGAAAATGTACCAGAAATGGGGGAAGGCTTAGTTTTGAACAAAGTGTTGCTAAAACCAACCAAAGAAATACCTAAACAAACTCAAAGGAAAGCATTGTTTCAGAGAGTTTGTAAGACACATGGAAAATGTTGTAAGTTTATTATCGATGGTGGGAGCGCAGATAATCCGGTTGCCATAGAAATGGTAGAGAAGTTGGGGCTAAAGCGATTGAAGCATCTCACTCCTTACAAACTATCATGCCTCCAAAAAGGCCATCAACTATTGGTGGATGAGCAATGGGAAGGTGAGTTCCATATTGGCAGATATAAGGATAAGGTTATTTTTGATATAATGTCGATGGATGTATGTCATATACTGCTAGGGAGGCCATGGCAGTATGATAGGAAGGTAGTACATGACGGGAAGCCAAACTGTTATAAGTTTGTCAAAGATGGGATCAAGCAGACGCTTCTGCCCATCAAGGAAGAAGAGACAACGGAAACAAGTGGGATGAGAGTGTTACTAATGGGTGGAAAATAATTTTTGAAGCAGATTGCAGACAGTGAAGTAAGTTATGCTAATGTAAGAAGAGTGAAGATGGTGCTACTACACACATAGGTGTCAGATTTTCCTACAGAAATTCACCAGATGCTGCAGGAATTGAGTGATACAGTAGTGCATGACTTATGAGATAAATTTCCTCCCAAGAGAAGTATAAATCACCATATTGATTTCATACCTGAAGCAAGTCTACCGAATAAGGCAGCGTATCGAATGAGCCCCAAAGACAATGATGAGATCAGAAAAAAAGTGCACAAATTGCTAGATAAAGGGCTGAGAAGGGAGAGTTTGAGCCCCTGCATAGTACGAACAGTTCTCACTCCCAAGAAAGGAGGGGAATGGTGAATGTGCATAGATTCGAGGGCCATCAACAAGATTACCATCAGGTACAGATTTCCAGTGCCACAGATGGACAACATAATGGACTGCCTGAGCGGGAAAGCATATTTTTCAATGATTGATTTAAGGAGTGGGTATCATTAGATTCAAATTCGAGAAGGGGATGAGTGGAAGACATCATTCAAAACCAATGAAGGACTGTATGAGTGGCTGGTAATTCCATTCAGACTAAGTAATTCACCCAATACCTTTATGCGACTGATGAATGAAGTGCTGAAAGAATTCATTGGAAAGTTTGTAATAGTGTACCTGGATGATATATTAATTTTGAGCAAGACGAGGCAGGAACACTTTTGACATGTTCAAAGTGTGCTAGAAAAATTGCAGTAGAATAAGCTGTTGATAAATCTGAAGAAAAAAAAACCACTTTTCTGGAAAAAGAATTGGTTTATCTAGGTTTCGTGATTGCAAAAAATGAGTTGAAGATGTACCTAGAGAAGATTGCAGCAATTTTCAAGTAGCCATCCCAAAATTCCTATTTGAGGTACGTATTTTTCATGGGCTGGCAAGTTTTTACCAAAAATTTACAAGAAATTTCAGTGAAATATGCACACCTATGTTGGACACTATAAAGAAGGCAAGTCAACCTTTTCGTTGGACCGAGGCAACAGAAAGGAGTTTTCAGTTACTGAAGAAGAAGATCATAGAGATATAGATCCTGAGATTGCTAGATTTTAAAAACTTTTTCAAGTTCGTTTTGATCCAAGCAGTATGGCCATTGGAGTTGTACTTAGACAAGAAGACAAACCGATTGCATTTTTAACAAGAAGTTGAATGAAATCAGGTAGAAGTATTCATCCTACGACGAGGAATTCTATGCTATCATCCAAGCACTAAAGCATTGGAGACACTATCTCCTGGGGAATGAGTTTGTTCTCAAATAATTTTGCAGTGTAATATGTGATGCAACAGCACAAGTTGAATCACAAGCATGCTAAGTGGGTGGAATATTTGTAGAGTTTCACCTTTGTGTTGAAACACATTAGCAGGTAGGAAAACAAGGTAGTGGATTCTTTGAGCAGAAGAGCCTTGCTCCTGCAGGAGAGTACGATACAAGTGCTAGGCTTTGAGAATTTAAAAGACTTGTATCATATTGACATGGATTTCAAAGAGGCTTATCAAGCCTGTTAGAATCCTTTGCTAAGAAACAATAGTCTGTTGTTGGACTATAATTTGTAGGAGAAATTTTTGTTTAGAGGGGGACAATTACACATCCCTGATTGCTCAATGAGAGAGAATACCATTCGGGAGAAGCATAGTGGAGGTCTAGCTAGACATTTCGACATAGAGAAAACATTAGAGCAGTTGAGCCATTTTTATTATTGACAAAAAATGTGAAGGGATGTGCAGATATTTGTGACGAGATCTAAAGTGTGTCAGTTGGCAAAAGGACATAGTCAAAATATGGGACTCTACATGCCATTGCCTATTCCAAGTAGACCGTGGGACTGAGTCAGCTTGGACTTTGTCTTGGGTCTACCAAGGACACAGTGGGGTTATGATTCGGTGACGGTAGTAGTAGACTTGTTTTCGAAGATGGCACATTTCATCCCTTGCATAAAACCAGCGATGCCACTCACATTGCCCAATTGTTCTTTACAAAGATTGTCAAGCTACACGGTCTACCTAAGTCCATTCTCTCTGATAGGGATGTTAAGTTTACAGGGCACTTCTGGCACACCTTGTGGAACAAGATGGACATGCAGTTAATTTTCAGCTTTGCTTATCACCCGCAGACTGACGGGAAAACAGAGGTGGTAAACAGGAGTATGGGGAACCTGCTACGAAGTTTGATCTGTGAAAATTCGCGAATGTGGGATCGAGTACTTTCCTAGGTGGAGTTCGCTTACAACGACTCGCCCAATCGCAGCATGGGCTACAATCCTTTTCAAATCTTATATGTATGCATCCTCGCAGAGTGCATGAGTTATGAGATCTAGGACAGCAGGAAAAATGGAGTGTTGATGGGGAAGATTTCACCAAAGTGATGAATGATCTTTATGAGCAGGTGAAAATAAAGTTGCAGGACAACAGTAAAAAATGTAAGCACCAAGTAGATTTGAAACAGAGAGAGGTGCAGTTTGGTGTGGGGGATGAAGTCCTCGTGCATTTGCACAAGGATAATTTTCCTAGAGGTGCATATAACAAGCTAAGGTACACGAAGATAGGCCCTTGCAAAGTTCTCTGGAAATTTTTAGCAAATGATTATTAAATATAGTTGCCACCACGAATGGGCATCTCTCCCATCTTTAATGTGGCAGACCTATTTCCATAGACTGCTAATCCAGAGGAAGACAGTACCACACAACCTACATGAGACACGCAACAGGGGAGTGATACTTGGATGAGACAAATGCCTTACTCTCAGTTCCTCGAGATCGAGAGGATCCTCGGCACTCGGGTGGCCAAGCGAACTCAGCAGAAAGACTATCTACAATATCTAGTCAAGTGGAAGAACCGTCCTATTGAGGACAGCTCGTGGGTTAATGCTAGACAAATATAGCAAGCGGGTTATTCAGTCAACAAGCTCATGGACCGAAGTCATGAATTTTTCTTACCCCAGGAACCTGTTGTAGGAGCATCCAGCTAAGGGAATCATGACCGGGTGTTAGTCTCAGCCAAGAAGGATAGGTTCAAACACTTTTAATTTCATTTACGGTTAGTGAATAAAATAGTGTCTAGGAACTAGTTTGTTTTATTATTATTAGTTAAGGAATATTAGGAATAGTACATTTAGGATAATGTCATAACAGTTACATTGTCTTTTCATTTCCTTAGTCCATCTTAGAGATGTCTGCTCATAAACAATTGTATAATATTGTAACTCCTACAATACTTTTGTAACTGCTACAGTACAAGAAAACCCAACATGATTATCGAGTATGTAACTACAATAGGTAATTGTATGTAACTGAGAATAGTTTGAGTAACTGTTTAAACACAATATAAAATCAATGTAATACAATCATGGAGGGGTTCAGTACATGAGAAGAGAAATACAATACAAAGAGTAATTTCTTTCATCTGAAATATTTGAGTCCGTCTATAATAGCTTGTTGTAACATTTATTTACTTTTTCCTTAATCATTGAGTAATAAAAACTAACCAAATACTAAGCATTCCTACCTATTAAATAATATTTCCTTCCTAAAGAATAGAAAGCGAACAGAGAAATTGGACGAGCCTTCCGAGCACGAAGACTGGCAGCAACATACGGAGTTCCACGAACAAAAGCCAATTACATTATGATTGGTTTGAAAAGGAATGACAATGCAAATGCTGAGCAACGACCCCACGCAAGAGGTAAATGAAATGTAACCAAAAATTCCTATTAATTCCTTTTCATTACCAACAGAAAAATATTTGTATACATTTTACAGTCCTGGGATACCCATTCAAACGGCATAAAGAATATTACGAACTAGCAAAACCCTATGGGTGAGGGTTTGGTCGACCACTGTCCAAAAGGTGGTTTATAGTTACCAATTGCTAGAATACAAACAAGGGTTTTGTATAAGACTGAACGAGATTTCATAATGACAATAGGGAAAATCGAGTGGAAGAGAACTGGGGCTCGACCTAGCAAACTGACAAAGACCACCTAACAAAAACAAATTGACAATAGTAGCAGAGAACGAGCCTACCGTAGCAAAGCCAATAGCAATTTCATCGACCACACCTATGAACGAACCCCCACCTGCACAAGCAAACCAAGGTAGCATTGTTAGCCATATGCAAACAATGTAAAGGCAAGAAATGACCTATGAAGGAGAAACTAAATGCACAATTAATAAAATTGCTTTACCTGGAGAGTAGTCATGTGGGAAGAGTGAAGCCCCATTGAGCCATAGCCCACGGTGAACTCCTGAGACCAAGGAGCAGACTTCATTAGAACCGGAGGAAAACGAAGAGGGTAATCAAATCATGAAGGAACAACTTACGTGAACAGAGCTGCGAAGCTGAGGAGGAGGCCACCACGACCGTGACCTATAGAACGTAGCACAGGTACCCATTAACCAAAGTTCATAACGAGAAGAACTACAATGAAATGAAAATGGTGGAGGAGGGACAAGTAAAGTAACCAAACAAATGGCAACAACTGAAACCCTCTTACACAGACGAGAAGAACCTTCACACTATGCCCAAGAAACCGAGTAACAGAGTCAGCAGAATGAGCGAAGGAGTCACACAAACAAACAACAATACCCATAGCTGGGCACACACAGAGACTATTACCAAACTCCATATATTAACACCACAAACCCTCATTACTAGTCTAAATCCTCAACGAAGGAAAAATACAAGTGAAAAATGAAGAAATGACAAAGAGCATAGGGTTTTGGTATAAACCAAGAGTAGGAAATAGTAACCAAGGCAAGTACCACCAACACAGCATCATTAAAGTCCAACATAAATGCCATCCAATGAATATTGAGAACAATCCCATGATTACCGCCTAATCACTAGTATCAAGACCCAAATCAATTACTAATCATTCAATTGTTGATTAGAGCATTGTTATATCATTGTTAAATATTATGTTGTGGAATTACGGGCTGGTCCCATCACTTTGTCACTTTTCTGACATTACAAGAGTTGCATATGAAAACAGCTTTTGTCTTGTATTTTCCATATTATACTCACATTCTACCTAGTTTTCAAAATATTTGTTAGAACACTAGCCTTCTTGACCTTTTAAGTTAGAAATACTGTGGTGATATTGAAACAGTTGCTTCAATACCTTTCAAGCACAAAATTAAAATGCGAAAGATTTACGAGTAATATTTACGTTCTTAAGGTCCAATAGACCATATTAGTCTTAGTGTACACTACTTATAATCATCATTAGGATGACATTTATGTTATATTTATTTTTTCTATTGCTTATTTTCATATTCTTATTTTATTAGAAAGTTTCACTATTTCATCTAATTAATACTGTAGAACTATTTCCCAAAAGTTTAAAGCATAGGTAATAATTGTGAATTTTTTTTTGTTTATTTCAAACATTATTGTATGATAATTTTTTACTTTCATTCTATAAATATTATGAAATTAGTAAGAAATAAATGGCATGAATCTAAAGTCATATTAAAATGTTGGCATGCCATTAATCAAGAAGATTTTTTCATGGCAAAGGAATAAGAGACTAATTGGGCCTCTTCTTTTGGATAAAATACTATTGTTTATTGTTGGATACCTTTACCCACTAACACATCCATATTATCTATTTTCTTTATTTTGTCATAGCCTCCACTATTTTGTCCAAGTTGATGTACTTGTGGTTGTTAGCAAATGTTGGGTCATATGTCATGCTTGTAAAAGGGGATAGCTATTATAATCAAGTGTACCAAAGCTAGCCCTCAGGACATCATGAATATTTGTCTCTTTACACATAATTTGGTACTCACAAACTTTGATAAATATAGTTGGCTCTTTCTACTTAATGGAAGTGCATTAGTGTAATAATTGTAGAGGGAAGCTCAAAACTAACATGCATGGATTGCCTTATAGGTAGTAGAGATTCATAATAAATGGTCACCACATGCACCACCATAGGATTCATTTGGAAATATTTCCACTTATGTGTTAGTGGAGTATCTATGCAAAATAGTATCTACTACTCATTGCTAAAAAACATCTCTAATAATGAGGTATAAAGGACCTTGTTCCCAAATGCATCAACTCTCATATCATGAGATCTTCATAAAAAATTTGATGTGCATATATAGGTCAAGATATTACCACATCAGGGATTATTAATGAGATGGTCAAAATATGTTCATTAGGAATTCGTCATGACTTGATGATGGGTAAGATGTGTCTAGTAGGATATGTGTGCATCTTAATGAAATTTCAAAGTTATTTATGATATATTTTTCTAATCTAACATCGTAGAGATTAAGTTGTATGGAATTAAATCCATGACATGAAATTTCAACTCTACACATAAACTTTCTAAAATAAATTTTCTTTTTATAAATTTTCTTTTTATCTAAAACTATGCACTCGTTATTCAGTATGGTCGAGTTTTGACCATTTCTTAGCAGTTTTTAGTGGAAAACCTCTAGGAGATGACGTAATGAGGTGACCCTGTTCCTTTAGGCAGTGAAGCAACACTTTTAGGGACTTAGGAGTCCTCAGTTTATGGACATTTATGATTGGGGTTGAAGTGCCCAAAAATGTCTATAACAAATATTACTTAAAATTAATGTAAAAAATAAAAAAACCCCATTAAAATTGTCAAAAAAACATAAATAGTTTTTTTATCACAATTAATGTATAATTAAAAAAAAATATTTGATAATAAAATTCAAATAAACATTTTAGATTTTTCAATTTTTTTAGATAAAAAAAATGCTTAGATACCTATCTAGCTATATCATAGTCTCCAATTATCTGAAACAACTTAAAAAATAATAAAACGAAATATTATTTAAATATTCAACAAAAACCCATTCTCAAATATTTATCTTCAAATCCTTACACTTACATTCATGTTGACAACAAATTATATATATATATATAAAATGGGTTACCAAAACTCTACAAAACATGCTAACTTATAAACAAATTGTTATATAAAAGGAGGCTGAAGCGGTAACAGACAGGAAATACCTGCTCACTTGATAAGACAAATTGTTATACAAAACAAGTGCAAAGGAAAAGCGGCGAAATAGAAGAATAAATAAAAAAATATATGCGAGTTGCAATTTGAGCTGTGCACATGAAATTTGTGGCCATAACAAGATTTATGCTCCACTTTACACTCGTGTCTGAAAAGGATATGATTGGTGTCATTTATGTTCGTAGTGAGTGGTTTTCATTTTGACCTGTCGTTTTAAGCATGAATAGATCTGTGTTTGGATGGTAGTCAGTTGAAATGCAGGAACATGGCTACAAGAAATGGGATAATTTAAGGGTTAGCACGTCAAAAACGACAAGGAAAGGGAGCTATAGGGAGCTATGCTGAGAAAGGATTAATATCTAAATAGGCAAAAACATACTTACAATTAAAAGCATTTATGTTGATATATATTAAGTAATTATATGATAAGCACTTACGAAGGATTGGTTTGGAGAACGTACTCAAATAATTAGGTTTAGATGTTTGGTTTTACAAGTCTTATAGTCCAATCTGAAACATAACTATAGTACAATCTAAAACAGTACTATATATATGTGAAAACTGCTCCAAAACCGAATCTGTTTAATTGAAAAAAAGGACCAGGAAAGGGATCTGTGCTTTGAAATACTGGGTTAACCAGGAAAGGGATCTGTGCTTTGAAATACTGGATCTGTGCTCAAAAGTCGAGAACGACCGCTAAAGGGATCTAAGCTGACAAATAAATATAAGACTACGCTGCAAAAAATAAGGACAAGTATCTGCCAACAAATAAAGGAATGTACGTTCAAAAGGGAAAGTAATAGCGCAAATACTTGCGAAAGCGTCCCCCGAAGTAAAAGTAACGTTGGGACAGGGAAACCCGGAAGAATTAATTAAGCATGGGTTCTGTAAGCATGGAGTCATTCGTGATTGTCAGAAGAGCTATGAAAGTGTGGAATTGCTAATGAGCGTTGAATTGAAGTTGAGCTGTTTTCAGAGGGGAATATTAATGTGTTTGGCGTGTCCCTTCTGCAGTAGTTGGGGGGATATTAATGTGCTTCCGTCTTTCTTGATGTGCCTTAAAGATGTGTGTGTGTTTAAGAGTTATTGTCATATGATAAATGGTCGCATCGGACTCGTAAGTTGTGATTAAGTCAACGTCAAAACAAGTATATTTGACGTTGTCTAAACTAAGTCCATTGGAGAAGCTGTGTTTCTTTAGATTGCTCTTCATAAACACATATTACGAAAAGGATTGTGGAGTTTGCAGAGGCTCATGCAGTGGCCAAGGAGGCTTGAGGAGCGGCTGCACGGGTGTGGCAAGAGTTGTTGAGAGAAGTCATCAAGTCCGTCTTTGTGACCATAGTGAATACTCCTCCAATTATTGAGTGTTTCCTTGAGCGCTGTCTAGAAGTGTTGTTGTCCTTCCTTGAGCGCTGTCTAGAAGTGTTGTTGTCCTGTTGCGGGTAGAGCATCATGAGGGATGGTTGTTGTCTTATTAGAGTTTTGTTGTGGATTTTTTGAACACCCAGGAATTATTGTGTGTTATGCAATGAGTCTCATGTGTGGAGCTTTACCTCCCTTTTTCTGTTTTCTGCCGGTAGGTTTTACATGTGGAGAGATGTTGGTATGAGCTGTGGGTAGCTAAGACACATGGCACTCTTAGCTGGGTTGAATTGTTGACTTGGCTTTGTGAGGAGGAGTGAGTAGAAGATGGTGTAGATGTTGAGTAAGTTTGTGAAGTAGGTCAGTGTTCCATGTTGTGCTTGAGTTGACATTCAACCGTAATGAGATGTGGCCTAGAAACTAATAGTGAGTAGAGTGGTTGAGTTGTTGTGCATGGAACATTGTGAGAATGTTGACTGAGTGAAGCTCTAGTTGTAGTAAAGAAAAAAAAATGTCATAGTTCTGTTTGGTAGTGGGTTAAGTAGAGTGTAGAGTCCAAAGATTGTCTTACCATGACACCCCTTTTTGCCTATGTTTCTCTCTTTTCCTATATTTACCACCTAAATAATTCCATATCCATAAGGTTTTGATAAAGGTAAGCAATAATATGTCTTCTTCTTCATGTTTGGCTATACACCCTATTGTTTTGTTAAAAAATGCAACGCGCTACAAAATTGGTCCATCTCCACAACGAATCGAGATTTCTGCAGCTGTCTCCATTGTTTGCAAGGTTCACAAGCTCTAGGTGAGCTACTAAAGATATGGGTGGATAAGAAATTGTTCCCTTATGGATTCCTTCATATCCCATATCCCATTGAGCCAATTCCTCGAGATGACCGCATGATACCAAGGTCAAACCCCAAAGTCAACCACAAGATTGTTGCCAAAACGAAATCTGAGTTCAATCAAAACCTTATTGATTTGCTTTCAAAATAGAGAATCGAAGATTCAACAATATAGTTAGTTAGAATAAATATGTTTAGGCTTAAATTACTCATGATTTTTATGCCAAAGAATTGTTATAAAAATTATTGCATGATTTGGTGCAAGTGAGATGATGTAATTTTAGAACACTTTCTTAAATTTCTTTTGCAAGCAATAGAACTAGTTTTCTGTGTGTATGCATTGTGATGATTTGAGATTTTGGGCCAATTTATGGAGTGCCCCCTATGACCAGTCTTTAACCAAATGTAATTAGATTTCTTTTCAATCCTTTAAATACTTTGTTTTTGTGTGAGAAATGCAGTATGATGATTTCGCGAGTGAATAGTTATATGCATGAGTACTTCCATCTACTTTATACCTAGTTTAATCTACTATTTGAATTTCTTTTTGCCTTGTATGGCATGGTTCTTTCATTTTCTTTTTATCTAGAGTAGTCCAATTGTGTTTACTTCATAAGTACAGATGATGTTCAAAATATCTTGTTTGAATTAAATTGAATGAGTAAAAGTATGAGAGCCTTCTTCTTAACAATTGAATTTAGACAGTACTTCTTAACAATTTGATAAAATAGATTTCTCTTGCACTTTGTAAATTAGAGCTACAACCTAAAGATTCAAGACAAAAATCCCAAAATAATCTAACATAAGTAGAATTTAGAATCACTCTCATATCATCCATAAATTAATTCAATATAGAATTACTCTTGAGAAATTAGCTGATAACTTTAAGGATTGAGACATTGATATAATCAATGACACTATCTACATACTAAGTTCATGTCCAGACCCTAACAAAAACACAACTACATAAGGAATAACTTCTAGCACAAAGTGCACCTGTACATCGTAAGTACATGTACCGTGTTTGACAATTTATGATTGACAATTTAAAGAGATTAAATTGGCCAAATATTTTGGCACTGTTACTGGGGAAGTACAAATAGAAGTTATGAAAAAAATAAAACATTGATATGCATAGGAATAGAGACTCTCGAGGTAGATTTGTAGGACGAGGAAGAAGTTTAATTCCCACAAATCCACTCACTTCACCTAGATTTCAAGAATCCACACCACCTACTCAAACCCAAATTCCTTTTCAAGGTCGACAAAGGCTTCCTCAAATCTCAAGATCAGAAATCCAATCCAAAAGTTCACCCACGTCCTTTAGTGAAGTTGTAATTGAAGAAAATCATACATCCCCAACTAGAGGAGTAATTTTCTATCCTCCACTCATGAACAAATTTTGCGAGAAAACTTAGAAGTTCCTAGTGGAGAAGAGGTATCAGAAACTTATTTTGAATAACCATTGACAGAGCAATGAGAGAGACTATATTAGTTCTAAAGAATCTATCATGGTTGAAGAAGGGGAAGGAGAAGTATGCAATGTCCATGGCAGGGAAAATAGGATTGGAGGAAGAGGTAGAGGTAGAGCTCGAGATAGGAATAGAGGAGGGGGTGGAGGCAGATGAAACCAAGATCCTTCTGGATTCCCTATTCTTGTTGAAGATACAACCCTCACATTGAAAAATATATCACCGTCAATTCTTCCTAATTTCCACAGAAAAAGACATGAAGATCCACAGACATTTCTCTTTGAATTTGAAGTATTATGTAGATCGTATGAATATTTGAATGATGCTCAAAAGTTAAAATTGTTCACTGCTACATTAAAAGACTCAACATTAAAATGGTTCATAAGTCTAGACTAGATTCTATAACAGCATGGGGAAAAATGAAAGAGGCTTTCTTAGGAAAATATAGAGATTATTGTATGCCTAGTAACCTTAAAGGTGAAGTCTTCAAAATGACACAAAAATAAGATGAAAATATTGAATACTTAGTAGAAAGGTTTGTTTACAATGTTAAAAGAGAAAAAATGGATAATTTGCATGAAGAAACCTTAAAAACCATCTTACTTAGACCTATTAAAGATGAGTGGATCGATCTCCTTAACCTAACTTGGAAGGGAGATATTCTCCAACTAGCATTTGTAGATATTTGTGATTTATGTGTGCATATCTCAAGGGGTAAATCATGAGTTGAAAGGAATCCTAGAGACCCTCGCTCGTCAAGAATTAACAAATGTGCAGCTCAGAGAGTTAGCAAGGCAGAATTACAAAATTTGCTCGATACCTTCAAAACAAATATATTAGGGAGCTTAAGTGAGCACATAAACAACCTTAAAATAGAAAACAAGAAAAATTATGAAAATGTTGCATTATCTATCTTCTATCCCAAATGTTGGAAGAAACATGCTCTAAGAGAGAGTCCCTTAGATTCAAAAGCCATAGAAACCTGTGTCATATGGGCAGATAATCATGATATGAAGGAATGTCCATCCTTACCATGTCTAAAGGTTGTGTTTAATGATGAAGGAATATGAGAACCAAAAGACCCTCTCTACTTTATAGCCAAAATACCATGGAAAAATCTCCAACCAAATCAATCACAAAGATTTAGACCATAACAATTTTCCCACTCTTCACAAAATAATTAGAATTTCGCCTTGAAGCCTTGGGCTCAACCACAATCACAATATTGGAATCAAGGATGAAAAATCCTTATGGAGCCTATGCCCAATATCAATAATACCTACCATCTTACCTTCCACCACAATTTCTACCACCATCTAATCACATTCCCCAAGCTAACCAATTACCAAAAATTCAAGTTCAAAACCAAAACCCACAACTCTCCCTACCATTTCCACAAAAACCAAATCAATTACCCGCTCAAACACTTTCAATCCTAATAATAAAATACCACAACATCCAGTATACAACATGGAGGGGCAGAATCCTCAAACTTATGTAATAACTCCACTAGACCTAAATAATGTCCAGTTAAGGTCTAGAAGAGTATTACCAAGAAAACCCCCTACTGTCATTCAAGAAACAAGATTCTATCTTCAAAAACCCAAAAACCAATCAGAAGTAGGGGAGACCTCTCTCCCTGAGAAGGAGAATAAACAAACAGAAGAAGTTTTGATAAACACTCCCATCATAGAGAAAGCCTTGGTATCAATCAGACCACCTTTCCCTGAATGGTTGAAAACTGATGAAGGAGTAGAAAAATAAATTATCTTGTGTGATTATAGTATGATGGATGAATTGAGAAATCTTTGCATTAAGATTCCTTGATTACAAGCCATAAAAGAAATACCAATTTTTGCAACAATAATTAAGGGACTATGTACACAAAGATTAGGGAGAAAAAGAAAAGACATAAAAAGAAGCCAGTTAGTTGAAAAAATTGCAAATTTTATGATGGGGAAGACGACAATTCAAAAATATTTAGACCAAGGAAGCTCCATTGTAAAAATTCACATCACTGGAACTGAAATACAAAACACTAATTGATCTAGGAACAACCATAAACATAATGAGTAGACCAGTTATGGACACACTTAGGCTTCCTACCTTCATTACACACCAACCTTATTGCAATTAGCAGATAGGTCTGTGATTAAACCTGATGGTGTGTTGGAATATGTTTCTGTATCCTTAGATTTTTGGGAATATCTTATTGATTTCATGGTCTTAACACCTAAGAATAATTTTGGAGGACATCCATTAATCCTAAGAAGACTTTGGTTAGCTACAGCTGATGATTTCATCCGTTGTATATCACATGACATTGTTATCTTAGATGGAAATTCTACAAATAAATTTACATTATATCCTCCTGCAACAACAACGATAGATACGGAAACTGATGAATGGATAGAAGATGAAGAAGATATACAACCTATTTTTACTACTAAACAAGTAAAAGAGGAAGACCAAATTCTAACTTTACTGGAAAATAATGAGTCTTCCTCACATTATGATCATAGTCACAATTATTATCTCTCATCTAAACAAGTATCATTGCTCTCCATGGAAAAGTTTGGAAATTCCTTGTTAGAAAATTTTCCACGAAAAACCTTAAATGTCAATGAAAACCTCAAAGAAGTGCAAAAGAATTAGTTGATAGAAATTTTACAGAAACATTCTTCTGATTTTGCATGGGAATACACTGACATGAAAGGGACTAATCATAAAACATGCATACATCATATCTACATTGCACAAAATGAAAGACCGGTTAGGCAGCCTCAACAGAGAATGAACCCAAATTTAAAAGAAATTGTTAAGGAGGAGTTGCAAAAATTATTAAACATAAATTTCATCTATCCAATATCTGGCAGTGAGTGGGTTTAACCCCTAGTAATCCTTCCTAAGAAAAACAGAAAATGGAGAGTATGCATCGATTATAGGGAACTAAATAAAGCAACATTAAAAGACCACTTTCCACTACCTTTTATAGATCACGTCTTAGACAAATTAGCAGGAAAAAAATGTTTTTCCTTCTTGGACGGGTTCAATGGATATAACCAGATTCCTATAATCCCTGAAGATCACAATAAAACCACATTAACTTTCCCATGGGGAATTGATTCTTACCAAGTACTTCCCTTTGGACTATGCAATGCTAAAGCAACATTACAAAGAGTAGTCCTTAGAATTTTCTCTAATCTTTTTCATGATTGTGTGGAAGTGTACATGGATGATTTCAAAGTTTATGGAGATTCTTTAAATGAAGCACTGGAAAATTTGGAAAAATCATTAATAAGATGTAAAAAAACAAACCTCTTATTAACCCATGGAAAATGTTTCATGATGTTTAATGAAGGAATTGTTTTAGGTCATCACATTTCACGAGATGGAATCAAGGTACACTGATCTAAAGTTGAATTCATTTCTAATTTATTAGTGCCAAGTTGTCAAAAGGATGTTAGAAATTTTCTCGGTTTTACTGGATGTTATAGAAGATTCATAGAAAACTTCAAAAAAATTCCATCCCCACTCTTTAAATTGCCCACCAAGGATTGTGAATTCAATTGGGATTCTGAATTTCAAGGTGCCTTTGAAAGAGATAATTCCTTAAGCACCTATCTTAAAAGGACCTAACTCAAAATTTCCTTTCCATATCTCCATGGATGATTCAGATTCAGCCTTAGGAGTTGTGTTGGGACAAAAAGATATTGATCCTTATGCAATCTATTATACCAGTAAAAATTTAACTCCTTGAGAGTTAAATTATACTATAACTGAAAAGGAGTTTTTAGTTGTAGTTCATGCCATTAACAAGTCGAGACATTACATCACTCGCTATGAAACTTTTGTTCCCAGAGACCATTCTACCATTAGATACCTAATGAATAAACGAGTCACTAATGGGAGAATAAACAAATGGCTCTTACTACAAGAATTCAACGTAACCATTCTATATAGGTTAGGAAAACATAACACAATTGCTGACTTTTTATCTAGAATACAAGATGAAAATAATGATCAACCCGTAGAGGATAAATTTTCTCACAAATATCCTTTTGCAGTATCTACTAAATCACCTTGGTATGCATATATTGCTAACTATTTAGCCACATGAAAATTTCCATTTCATTTATCTCCTAGAGAAAAGAGAAGAATAGTCCACAATAGCACATCTTATTCCTGGATAAATGAAGAATTATACAAGACATGACTAGATCTCATGATCAGAAGATGTGTTCGAGAGGACAAAATACCAGAAATACTTAAAGCCTGCCACGATGAGCCATATGGGGGACATTTTTGTGACAGAAGGACTGCTTACAAAATCTTTCTTTTAGGATATTATTGGCCTTCCATTTTTACGGACAGCAAATAATATGCTAAAAGATGTGAGAGTTGTTAAAGAATGCGCAAACCCACTCCTTCACATGAAATTCCACTACAACCACACGTACTCATTGAACCATTCGAGAAGTGGGCACTAGATTTTGTTGGACTAAGCAGCCCACTTTCAAAGCAAACGAAGTATATTCTTGTATGTATTGATTATGTCACTAAATGGGTGGAAGGTAAAGAACTTCCTTTCGCTACTAAAAATGTTGTAGTTTCATTTCTTTTTGAGGATATTTTTACTCATTTTGGTGTTCCAAGAGAAATTGAAACAGATCAAGGAACACAATTCACATTGAGATTAGTACAGAAGCTTGTGGATCAATACAAAATCAAACATCGGAAGTCTACCCCATACCCTCCACAAGCCAATGGACAAGTTCAGTCCACAAATAGGGTGATTGAAGCTATCCTCACCAAGAATGTACATATACATAGGAAGGACTGAGTTGAAAATCTTTGAGGAGCTTTATGGGCCTATAGAATTAAATGGAGAAATACTACACGACACACTCCCTGTGAACTTGCTTATGGGAAGCAAGTCTTACTTCCGAGAGAGTTGCAGATCCAGAACTATAAGACAGTAGTCCAATTAGATCTTCACTTATGAGAAGCACAAAAGCAAAGGATGAGAGAAGTAAATGAACTTGATGAAATGAGACAAGAAGCCTTCTAGAGATCTAGCCTAGTATAACAACAAAGATCTAGATGGCATGATAAGTAAATTAAAGAAAGGAAATTTCATCGAGGAGATTGGGCATTACTCCGTGATTCAAAATTCAAGAATTTTCAAGGGAAATTCGAAACCCGCTCGCTTCGACCTTATGAAGTTGAAAGTGTTTTTGACAATGGTGCAGTTAGAATCAAGACTATTACTGAAGAGAAAATTCTTGTATTAGTAAATGGATATCGACTCATATTTTTCCAGAAGCCATTGAAAAAAGAGGATTTTGTCAAAATGTTCCAAGATAATTCAGAACAGGAAATGATCAAGAAGAATTCTTCTTCTTTTTCACCTTAGAAATTTTTACTCAGATTACTCTCTAAAAATAATGATAATAATAAGTAAATTAATGTATATATATAATATATATATATATATATATATATATATATATTATTATATTATATATATATATATATATATATATATATATTATATATATATATATATATATATAGATATATTATATACATATAATAATAAAATAAAATAAAATAAAAAGTATAAACATGAAAAGCAACATGAGGTTGGTTTGTCTATACAAAAAATTTAGAGTGAAAACTAATTTTTGTTGGCACTTCAAATTTTCCTTTCAAAAGGAAAATAATAAAGTTCCTTTATTAAAAAAAAATTCCTTCTAAGTTGCAGAATCAATAACTTGCCATAGCTTGGATAAGTTTCCTTAGCTACAACAAGTTTTTGTAGCCTAATAAAAAAATTTTTGCCTACAAGGACACTTGGTGATTTTAATTGGAAGATAACTAACAAAGAAAAGTATGTGCAAGAGATCTCAGAACAACAAACAAGGTTGGAAAAAGTGGATCAAAGATATGTGTACTTTAATTTAGTAATAAGGATTAATATATTTCATATATGACTAAGAAGACATAGTACTACCAAAAATTGAAACGAAATCATTATAATTTAAGGGTCATGGCCACCACAAAATATCATAAGCCACCAATTAAAATTCATGTCACATCCTCATTCTAAATCTCCAGAAGTAATTACCAAATCATCATTTTAAATAATCTACGGTTCGATTCATTCCCATAACCCTTATTATAATCAACATGTTTTTACACTCCTGTGAAATTTCATAGCCACTCCATCATTCCCCCACTTAGAAAAGCCCTACCAACACCATTCTCTTGTCAAGGTAATGAGTCTTTGAGGCAAAGCATCCTCCATAACCGGGATAATTGTTCGAACTGAGCCAAAAGGGAAGAAATTCTTGAAGGGATACCCTCACACCAAGGAGCTGCTACAAAAGAAACAATGGCTACAATTCATTGAAAAATTCAACGATTTTCACAAGGAAGTAACCAAGACATTTGAATGCTTATTTGATGGAACTCAAGATGAAATAGGAGACATTAAGATCACCATAATAGAATCCATGATCACAAAGCCTATTGAATTACCAAGGAGCGTGGAAAAATGGTTCAAGAACAGGGGAATTAGTAGAGAATATTGGAAGGTCTTCCTCAAAAATCCAAATATGGACACCACTATCTTCAAGAAATGTATTCCCACCATAGCCCTAAAGAGCAAATGGAGGAATTTATTACTTATACTTCAAAAATTTGTCACCTTTGAGGGTATGTTTGGGTATATGTATTTTTACCATTTTAGGATGATGATGCATTTTCTTGAAGATCACCAAATGAATATTCCTTACATTCTCTTAAATAGTCTCAAGAAAATGTCTACAAACGTTCAAAACAGAATTCATTTTATAGAAAATACCATGTATCATCATGGCCTGATAAAGATATTAGTTGTGTTCCATCTTGAGAGTCTAGGGGATAAATCAGAGAGTTTCCTAGTTAAGAACCATTTTTAAGAAATATCCCTAGAAAAAGCGAGCAATAGTAGCACTCTGAGAGGAAGGAAGAGAACCATAGAAGGGGTAAAAGAGGAAGAACCCTAGACTGACCCAGAATTATAAGAAGAAGAGCTACCCATAGTAGACATATTACAGAGAATGAGGAAGGGGAATATTAAAAGGAAGAAAGTTAGAAAAAGAGAAAAGGAAATACCACAAACCAACACCCTTCCTCAAGAATAAAAATCACAAACTAAAAGAAAGAAGGTACAAGGATTACAAACCTCACAATTGAGGAGGAGAAAGAGGTTGAGCATAGTCCAACATACAATCTCAAAAGCTACAAATGATCCAAACATGGATCCTGCATAAACCTCTAAGTCTAAAAGACTTCATGCAAGAGGTGAAAGGTGCCAAATGGCACAAATCCTTTGTAAATCAAAGGAAAATCAAAATCACAGGCCACTCTCAGAAATAGTTTCATTGCAGAGATCTCCTTATTTTGAATCAAATGAAACTTGAATGGGCGAAAATGGACTCCAGATGAAAGATTTAATGTAAAATTAAAATTTCCCAATGTCCTTAGAAAAGGAGGCAATTTAATAAAATTTGAACTATATTGAAAAATTTGATTATAGGCTCATGGGCCAATCCACAACTGACACATGGCAAGCCAGGATTAGGCCATGTGGCCCACTCTGATTGGTCTAAGAAGCATTGATATCACAATGATGGATAGCTATATAAAGGAGGAACCACAGGTCTTAAGGCATCGCGACGTGCGATTGCCGAAATATCACATCGCTTAAAACCAGAGGGAAGGACTTACCCACAGGCAGGGTGACTTGGTAATGTGCAATCACTAATATCGGTGGATGGCAATCGACACTGGCATAGACCATTATATATAGAGGCCTCAGACTTGTGTGATCTGCGATTGCAACTTGTCGCATTATACTATCATTTCGGCACAACATATGGAGGCGGGGCCAATATGTTATAAGTTATATGCCCAACGCAACTGGTCAGACCCGACGGTAATATAAACCCGATTCAATATATTTTGAAATCCATTAAACACTATTTCTTAATGTATTTTCATAGTTTTGCTTATCAAACGAAATGCAAAGGATGCAAGTCAACTACAATATGTGATAGTGATTCCTAAGTAGACCTGATTCAAGTCAGGATGGATAGTGCTTTATGGATTTTCTCGTGTATAGTAGTGTTTTCCTGTGAAAAACATAGAGCAACCATTTGAGGTGGACTCAAAGCACCGGTGGCTTCCTTCCATTATGGAATAGGTGGCATTCATACCCAAGGGCATTTAGCAATGATTTATAACACTCAAAGAAGGGATTCGAGTGGATCAAAGCCGAAAGACAGAGAGCCCAAAAGGGAAAACCAATAGGCAGCGTGATTTGGCTTTTAAGCCATGAATGTCAAAGAAACAAGGTTGTTGGGTTATTGAATGGTGGCAAAGCTATTGTTTGTTGTTGAATGCTAAAAGTAGTAGCAAGAGAGAGCTCTAAGAGTAGAGTGATAGAGAGAAAAAGCACTACTATACAGGCTACTGAGTTATTGTTGGTGGTCAAGTTGTTGTTTGTTGCTAAATGTTGAAAGTAATAGCAGCAGATAAGTGAAAAGTAGCTGAGGGAGCCTTTGGGGTCACTTCAAGTTCAAGTGAAAAGGTAGAGAGCGTGAAGGTTGCAGAAGGTAGAAAGAAGCCAAAGCAGGAGAGCCAAAGAGCCAAGAGCCCGAGCCAAAGAGCCAAGAGTTAGAGCCAAGAGCCACAACCAGAGCCAAAGAGCCAGAGTGAGAGCCAAGAGCTAAAACCAAGAGCCAAAGAGCCAAAGCCAAGAGTCAAGAACCAAAAGCTAGAGCTTCAAGAGCCAGAAGGGATAAAATGGTATCTAAACGCATTGGTTTTGTACAAAACAGTAGGAGTTTAGTCAAAGACTTGTAAAAGACTTACACCATAATCCTAGAGAGCCTAGTTGAATAACTAGAGGTCATGGAGATGTAGCCCAAGAGTTATGGGTGAACTCCAAATTAATTTGTTGGCTTATGTGTCTGTTTTTATTGCTGCCTTATTCACTGTTATATGCATTTATGTATATGTTCAATCACATTTAAATATCAGCATGCACAAAATTTTTTAAAGCAAATAATTAGCTATAAACAAATACAATCATACACCTATATGTTCAAGCATTTCTTAATTATGCATTGGTTACTCAAATAGACTTGGGAAAATTCAAGCTTTGGAAGTGGGAGAGCTTTTTTTAAGCTAGAGAAGAAGCCTAAGGGCCCCATTTTCAAATCAGGTGGTATCGTAGCTTAAGATTGATTAGCCCCACCTTCAGAGAAGGTTACATCAAAATTTTCGATTGACAGAGCAAGTTCTACTTGTCTAAAAGGTGTTTGAACAACAAGACATTGATTGTATGCTTGCTTTTCCGACTCACTACTTTTTGATTCTGCAGAGGTGAATGGAAAGCTATTGGTCACTCAGTCCAGGAAGGACAAGAAGGAGAAGGGCTGAGGGCATTCTTCTATCACAAAGGACCTCAAGGCAATCCAAATCACAAGAGTTTCGTTGCAAGAGGTTGCTTAAATAAACTCTTTTTTTTTTTTTTTAATCTTGTTGAAGTTTTTTTTGTTAATTGGCATAATGACAACTTCTACAAGTGGATCCTCAAATTCTGCTCTCTTCACAAGACCATTTAATGAATATATGAAACAAGAATTGTCCACCATGATGGATATGGTGAGAGAAATGTATGAGAATGGAAGGAAGAGCAACATGCTTAGAAAGTAGTTGAATTCCATGAAGGGGGAGAAGCAGTTGCTTACTGACAAATTGCAAGAAATGGAGAGGCAAATTTATATTGAAAATATGAAACTAAAGAGGATGCATGAGTTTGAAACATAATTCTTTGTTGCATAACAAGCCTTAGTCAAGTATCAGCTTGGAGAGGAGGTAACCCATTCTAGTTTATCTTCAAATTCTTTTGAGAATGCTTGTATTGGTTCTTTTGAGAATCATACTAAAGGAATAGGTTCCAAGCTAATGTCCAAGATGGGCCATGAAGGAAAGGGCTTGGGAAAGCATGCACAAGGTATTGTTGAACAAATAATGGTTGAGGAGACGCCTAAATATTTGGGTCTTGCCTATGGATAGTCTTATGGAGAGAATTACAAAGCTGCCATGAATGCCATTGAAACAACACCAAGAAGGAGTTTCATTTCATGTCCTCTACCTCAATATTGTGAAGGTTGTATCCGAGAGGAATATAATAGCTTGAAACATCAATTGCAGGATGCAGGTGTTTAGAAGCACACACTTGAACTAGAGAGTCGGGGAGACTCTAACAACCTTGAAGAGTTTGATGGTGTTTGAAAGGGAGCCACTTATTCATTTTCTTCACCTCCTCATGAAGGCAATAAAGGTGAAAGAGGCAGGTATAAATCTAGTTCCAATTATAGTCCTTTTGATTTAACATGCTGAATTTCCACATATGTATGGGAAAAGAGTTGCATGTTCCTTTTGTGGTTTGGATAACCATGATGTTTCTAGATGTTGGAAGAGAATGGCTGCATATAGGAAGCGGAAGAAGGAAAAGAAGAAAGTAGCCAAAGGTCCATTGCACAAGGAAAATCATGCTATCAAGAGGATGCACATGCAGTGCACTTTCTACCATAAGCAAGGACATCATGTTGCAAAATGTTGGACACTGAATCAAAAAATGCTTCTACCAAAGATGAAGAAAGTGGAAGGAGAAGATGGTAGAAATGGAAGCGAAGATTCCATGAATGATGTGTCTCAAAATGATTCACATGATGATGGTGATGTGCAGACAAAGGTAGTACCTTAGAAAGGGATTGGTCAGGAATAGTTAGAGTTCTTATCCAATTAAGATTGCATGTCTATTGATGCATCTACAATATATTTCATTTCAACTTCGAAAGTAAAGTGTGCTTAAGTGAAATTTGAGGGATGAAATGCATGGCTTGCATGTGATGCCATGTTGACTTGAAAGAAGTTAACTCGGTCTCCAAATGGAGACAATGATGAAAGTTTCATATTTTGGAAAAAGAGTCCTAATGGTCTTTTTCCACATGCTTGACTTGAAGGGTCATTCTTTTAAAGGCATGTTTTGTGGGCTGGTTACCTAGTCCATCATTTGTATGCAGATATAAGACATGGAGGTGTTCACATATTGTGAAAATCTGTTTCTTTTGTTGAAGGAGGAGTTAGTCCATCTAGTTTTTGTCTGTATGCCTATTGTTGTTAACAGTTGTTGTTGGCAACTTGTCAAATAGGTACAAATGAATGTTTTGTGGAGTAGACATACTTCACATTTGCTGAGCCACCTTGGATCAATGATCAAGGCAAAGAAGCTCAAAATACCTTCTATGACCATTTCAGTAGAAGTTCTGCAGAAAGGAAAGGAGGAAGACAGTTCTTCTTTGGAAGACTAGCCTATCCAAGAGAAGGGAAGTGGTCAGGAACTTTGGTTCATTGGCACTATGCAAAGGGAGGTGTAGGGAGGCTAAAAGAAGAAGGTGAGTCATTCTCGTTTACTGTTCAGATCAATATATCAGTCTTTCGGAGACCAAAAGTTCTTTTAGTGGGAAGGCATGATCCAAAAATAGATCCTACATAAACATTTAAGTCTAAAAGACTTCATGCAAGAGGTGAAAGGTGCCAAATGGCACAAATCCTTCATAAATCAGAGGAAAATCAAAATTTCTGGCTGCGCTCAAAAATAGTCTCGTTGCAGAGATCTCCTAATTCTGAGTCCAAGGCTACTTGAATGGGAAAAAATAGACTTGGGATGAAGGAGTTATTGTAAAATGAAAATTGAAATTTCATTAAAATTTGAACTATATTGAAAATTTTGATTATAGGCTCACGGGCCAATCCATAGCTGAGACATGGCAGACAGGGAATGGGCCACATGGCCCACTCTGATTGGTCGAAGAAGCATTGATATCACATCGGTGGATGGCTATATAAAGGAGGAACCATAGGTCTTAAGGCATCTCGACATACGATTGCCGAAATATTGCATCGCTTAAAACCAAAGGGAAGAACTTACCCATAGGCATGGTGACTTGTCGGTGTGCGATTGGCGATATCGGCAGATCACGATCAGCATTGGAATAGACCATTATATAAAGAGGCCTCAGACTTTTGCAATCTGCGATTGCGACTTATCGGATCGTAGTATCGTGTCGGCACAACACATGGAGGCGTGGGCAATATGTTATAAGTTATATGCCCAATGTGACTAGCCGGACATCTCTTATGCAGATTTCGGTCCCCAAAGTGGAACCATTTGTTGGCTTGATGGGCCCTAACCTAGGTTCGGCATTAGTTAGCCAAACAAATCCCTACACTATTAGCCCTTTTGGCATCAGCCTGTGCAGCGCAGACCAAAGTCTCACCCAAAGCAGTATGGGGGGATGCTGGAACCAAGTTTCTGCACCCTGAGATGGTCGTGATGTTGGTTTATTCCTTCTATTCCTACTTTCACATAGGTCATTGTGTTCTAGGGCTTTGTGTGCCTAGCCCCTTATTTTTTCCTTTGATACCTCTGTGAATGGGTACACTGACCTTTGCACAGCTCTAACCTTTGGTATAGATACTTTCGCGCTACTAAGGCAGCGTATTGCATAGATACCCAAGTTATCTTAGCAGTCTTACTTATCTTATTAAATAATCATAGCCAGCACTGTGTAAATAGATATTCTTACTTGCGTTCAATTAAATAACAAAATTACATACATTCACGCATCACATAAGCATTATAAATGAAATTCATACACAGTTGACATGATGCATTAACAGGAAATAAAGACGCAGAATTTGTAGAATGCTTCTCTTTATTGATATCTTCAGATGATTATAGACTCTATCCACCCTGCGCACACAGATGTAGGGTCTGCGCACTCAGCTACAGACTTCTACCCCAGGCCTCTCCACACTCAGCTGCAAAGCCTCTAACTACGTTATGACCTAAAACTTAGACTTCTATCTTTATCACTCAGGACCTTTTCTACAACTCATGACTCCTATCACTAACTAGAGCTTACTTACTTAGCTCTTTCGATACAATCCCATGGTCCATGGACCATGGGTAAATCTCTAATGTTGTCTTCACTTTACAAAATAAGGGCAGAAAACCGTTTATGATTGATGACACCTTCACGCTCAGTGACCACAAAATGCATAGACTTTACAACTTTATTAGAAAATTTTATCCAAAACATGGGCTTTTTGCCCCAAAACTGTCCTCGGGGGGATCCCATTCCCAATAGGTTGTAACAAGCTCTTGATAGAGATCGAGATTCTTGGCTAGAAAGGTAGCTCAAATCTCTAGCAGGCCAGCACATGTCTACTAAAAGGAGTCTAGGGACACTGGCACATAGGCTTGTGAGAGAAAATTTTGCTTCTCGATGTTGTCTTACCTATAGCGTGGGAGAAAACAGGGGTTAAAAAAGTTAAAATGTCAGTGTGAGTGAGGGACAAAGTCTCTGAGTGGCTTCCATGTCTCCCAAGGATGTTGTTACTAATGTGGATGGATTTGTTTAAGGTGTTCCGTCAATTCCATTTCCTTAAGGAAAACAAGGAGGTTTAATCCCTTATAGTGACCTCTCTCGTCACATGTTTACGCTGGTTGGTTGGTTTGCTAAGTAGACCTGGGAGGAGGGGGCGTTGAACCATTTCCTCTATGTGTAGGAAATATCCCTGAATGTTGTGTTTGGTGTATCATAGTTAACACGGTCGTTGACTCAGTTACCAATGGCTAGATTGCAACCTAGTGGGGACTTCCAAAATATACCCAGAGGTAAGTGGAAGTACAGACTATAGTACTTTTGTCTAATGCATAGCCGTACCATCGGGGAATTTCGATATACTCAAATATATGTGGATTTTTTTCCTATTTATGTGAAGGTATGTGGAAGAACGTTCTCATATACTTAAATGTACGTTGAAAACCAACAATCCATGGAATGTAATGTTGATAAGTAATGATATACCTTATGTTTAATAATGACAAAACACATCTTCTAGCCTAGACCACTACATGTGTCATTAATGTTCCAAATGATCCTTAGGTAAATTGAATAAATTTTAAAGTTGATCTTGATTTAAGTTTCAGTTCCAAGGCTCACGAAACAAATTCACCTGAACTTTCTATAATGCAACCAGCATGATTAAAATAACTCTTTTTCATTTAATGAAGATATATCGAAGGGAAGGAAGGAGTTTTAGTCAATGATGCAACACATAATGGTATTCCTAATTAATATATTAAAATGTAGTATTCCAATTCAATACAAATCCCTAATGCATGAAGAAAATGGAATTTTTTTCTTTTATTTTTCCCTTTCAACTTTCAGATGCAGTGAAAAAAGGAATACTACTAGATTATTGAGGAAAATAATTCATACATACTCAAACTAAAAATGAAAATATTTTATCAAATCAACAATCAATGATCAAAACCCTAATTCACTATAAGAAATAAAAATAATCAAACTCTCATCAAAAGGAAATTGCACTCAAATTAAACATTCTAATGGCTTTACAGAGATATAGACCAGTTGAGAGACTCAGGAAAATACACTCGATCATAATAGATCTAAGAGAAAGGCATAAAAATGATAATTTTTCATCCTATAGTGACCATCACAGGTTATGTATGACAACTAGTAAAAGTCATCACACTCATAGAGAGAGACAAGTGCGTTGGGTTGCTGTGTCTAAGAAGACAAATCACTGATGAGCCCCAAAAATGGATAACTATATGAGCTCATTTAACCTCCTAATTCGACTTAATCCACCATTCTCATTATTTTATTGCATTTTTTTTATTATATTTATGCTAATAGAGTGAATTGGGTTAGTCATTATGCCAAGAAGTCTAATGGGTACTTTGTGTAGTGTTTTGGTCAATTTTGAAACAAAATCAAAGGCTTCAATGAGCACTTGGCAGCCAAATTCGTGGAAGAACAAGGGAGAGGATTTTTAGGAATGTGTCCCCTTCATTTATGGGCCCTTACCTTTAATTTTCCACCATCAGCGTGGAGTCCAAGGGCCACCAAATCGATTCTCACAAGGGCAGCAAAGCAAGTCAAGTAGGATTGTTGTTAACTGCAAGTTTTGGGCAGCCGAGTCCCTAAAGTTTAAGAGGACTGTTGGAGTCCTTAATTTATATAAATAAGAGGTGTTAGGGCCTCATTTTAGTTAGTCTCTTTGTAGGCAGAAGTTAACTTGTTTGTAGTTTGATTTTAGTCATTCTTTAGGCAATAGGATAGCTTTGCATTTCAGCACATTTTCAAGCTTTTTCTTGTAAACAATTTTTGGAATGTAGTTATTCTTTTCATCAATAAAGATGAATCCAGCTTTGCACCAACTCTAATCTCTCTAGGAGGTTGTATCTCTTGGGGTTGGATCCATCTCAAGTGCCCAGTACCTCCTTTGTTTACTTTCATGTGTCTTTGTTGCATTCTTAGAATAAAATATGTTATTTAGATTAAAATATTGCTTTGTTACTTAGGTCGTTTTTGATGACTAAAATAGCATTTCATGTTCATATTTACTTGATAGGTTAATCACAAGGAAGATCTTCAGAAGATTAGCTTCTGAAGATCTTCTTCTTTTCAGTTTCTTTCCGCAAGTAGATTAGCTCCCTTTCAGTTAGTCTTCACCCATCGGTTAAAAAGCTTCTTCTCAGAGCTCATAGAAGTAGGCTTAAGACCCTAGTGGACTTGTGCCAACTGACCAAGTGGCAGCTACTGCAAGAGCTAGTACTTGTGCATACAGCACCGTTGCTTCCAAGTTTGTTACGAAATACCGGGTTGATAAAATTAAAGGAGTACTAGGAGTTGCAGCATTATTGCTGCAATACTTGGGCCCACCACTCTTTTTGGTGTCGTTGTTGGGGAAGCATCCGAGTATTGGTGATTGTAGCTTTTCTTCTATTTTCTACTACAACCTTCTGCTAAGTAGTTTATTTCAGCAAGCGTAGAGTAGATTGTTTCATTTCCATTCTGCAATTTCATTTCCACAAAAGTAGAGTAGACATTTCCTGCTTTCATAGATTAGCATTTCAATTCCGCAATTTCAATTCTGCAAGCGTAGATTAGAATTTCAATTCTGCAAGCGTAGATTAACATTTCAATTGCACAAGCGTAGCTTAGCATTTCATTCTTGCAATTTCATTTTAGCCAAATAGATTAGTCCTTTCCTGCTTTCCTTTCAATTCTGCATTTTCATTTTAGCAAGATAGTTAGTTGCAGTTCAATCTATTTCAGTTTACAGGTACAAGTAGAAAAAAAAAAACAAAAATCCACCAAAAATATTTTCTTTCATGTCTTACAGGAGTAGAGATAATTCAGAAAAATGATTGGACAACACCCCTAGTGCTTCACACAGCCAACTTTCTCTCTTCTTCGATGGTTGTGATTAAAGAACCCTTACGTGGACAGCAAGACATATTTGAAGGACCTCAAGGGAAGAAGAAGAAGAAAAAATTCCTCTGGAACAAATGGCTACAAGAAGAAATGTTGGGAGCAGTACTTTTTCTTCCAACTCAATCCTTAGAGGTGAATGTGAGAATCTGATGGAAGATTTCAAGAGCGAGATGCGGCAATTTCTTGCCATGCAACTGGATACCTTACGGATCCAAAGGAAGCAAGAGGAAGCCAAGAGGGCTTTGGCCATCTTTTGTCCCAAGTGAACTAGAAAGCATCCAATGCATTAATGTCCATTGCACTCCATAGAAGCGTGTTTCGTCTGTGAAGAATACCATCCTATGAATCAATGCCCTTCCTTGCCTGGACTTAAAGCTGCATATCAGAGAGCCAAAGGAGCCACTGAATCACTCTATTATATGAGCCAAAAGAGGCCACATGGACCAATACCCTACCAGTAAGGAATGCAAGGGACATCCCAGACCTATTACGACCCCTATGAAGCCACTTTCAAGCCTTCTTGGGGTCCCCCTGCTCATCCTTCCTGGTTCACACCTCCTCCTTGTTCCTTCAGAGATCCATATTATGCCCAACCAGCTTCTCGTTCATTTCACTCTTATGCTCAGCCACAGCCTCAGTGGAATGCACCTGATCAGGGGTGGAGACCCCAGTACAACTCTCCTCCCACTCATTTTCCTCCGCCACCTTCCCAACCACAACCCCATCCGCACCCATCTCAAATATACACCCCCACTCAGCTACCCGTACCGCCATTTCTAAACCCGCACATTGGAATAGCTCAACCCAATTGTAAAGCTGAGGCACAACATGTCCAAATGACTCCTCTTGAGCTCAATGATCTTCACCATAGCTCAGGAAGAGTATTGCAAAAAAGAGATTATCTTGAAAGCATTAAATGACCACATCCAGTAAAAGAAGATTCAAAAGAAGAGATCAAAGAACCATGGGCTGCACTTAATGAATAGAAGACATAAAAATCAGATATCGAGAGAGTTCCCTCATGGTTACCAACAAATCCTCCATGTATTCAACAGAAAACTCAACAAAAAGAGGAAGATGAGAAGGTCATGATAGAAGCTGACATGAAGAATGATCCAGATCAGCAAAAGGACCAAGGATATCAGAGCTATATTGAGATATGGTTTCAGACGGTCACTAAGCTGCAGCAGTACTCTCTTCTTCAGCTATGTTTGATCCCTTCAAAGTCAAATCATTTGGTCTCTGAAATCCAGATAGTTGTTAAAACCTACATTTCAAGCCTCCACATCATTTTGTCTCTAATCTCGATGTGCACATGGCTCCATTGGAAGTATTCTTATACTTGAAAATGGTTTTGTTTTTCAAGTAGGGTAGGGTAGAAAAAAAAAAAAAAAAAAGAAGGAAAAAAAATGAAAAAATGGAAATAAGAGGAAAAATCTATGGTGAAAACCTCCTCGGAGGCACCTTAGATTGGCTCATTGAGTGAAAACCTCCATGAGGTGGTCAATGGGTTGGAAAAAAGAAGAAAAGAGAAAACGAAAAAGAGAATAAGATCCCTGGGTGAAAACCTCCCTTTGACGCGCCCAGGGCAAGCAATTAGGGTGAAAACCTCCATGAGACACCCTAGTTGTTTTCAAAAAAAAAAAAGGAAAAAAAAAGAATGAAAAAAAGAAAAAGAAAACAGGACTAATCTCTGTGCAAAATTGCAGGATGCAGTGAACACTTTGCAGGAAAAGAGGGGCGCAAAAAACGAGGACAAGAGTCCGTATCAGTCTGTAGGACATCCCTTCAGTCACTCCCTCCATGGCCAGTCACCTCTCCTAGGATTTGGTCACATTCAGGTCAAGATTGGGCTTTCTATAGGAATTTCCAGGCTTTTCTATAGGAAGTTCCAAGCATTTCTACAGGAAGTTCTGAATTTCTACAGGAAACATCTTGTAGAACCTTTGGACGAACCAAATTCAATTTTAAAAGGGAATCTGATGGTTGGAATCTGTTGGTTAGAACTGTAAGCATCCATGTCTCCATCCCTCACCTTTCTCCATCATTTTTTACACCTCATTTTGCTTCTACAGGTAGTTCCTGTAGAAATTAAAGGAAGCTAGAAATGGATTTCAAAAAGGTGGTTGGCGAACATGATAGCTTTCTAAAGGGTTAAAAAGTCCTCCTACCTTCCTCAAACTCCTCTTCCATCATTTCCATGCCTGCATCATAGCCCAAGCTCATTTTCATACCATGCAAAAAAACTACAGAATGCCTTGAAGCAAAAATACATAGTGTTGAAATTTGTTTTTGTCCTAACTTGAAAACCATTCATCCATTTACAAAATTGTTACATGGGGGGTTGTATGGGGTGATGGAAACATTCCCGAGCAATTTCAACCAATTCCGGTGCACAGTTCCGAAGAAATCAACCTCCATCATCTTCAGCCATTTTTGTATTTTCTCCATATCCGTACATCCATTTCAAAACATGTTTCATGGGGAGATGCATATGGGTGATAGTCACCTACCCAAGAAGTTTTAGCCAATTCTGATTCACAGTTTCCGAGAAATTGATCTCTGTAATCTTTATACATTTTCCATTTTTCTCGAAATTTGTGCATCCATTAATCACAATTTTGCTATGGGAGGTGCATAATGATGATAGGAACATGCTCAGCAAGTTTCAGATCGATCTGGTCTATCGTTCAGGAGCAGTGGCGAAAACAAGTTTCAGTCTTATCAAAATTCAACATCAGCAGCTTGAGGGTGCAGATCTGAACGTGGAAACAAATTCTTGCAGCGTAGATCCACCGAGAGGATACCTACATAAGAAAAAAATCCATGAATCAACAACCAAGCCATCATCCAACCACAGAAACAAATGCATGTAGCAAATGAAAGGCCACAACACCTCACAACAACCATGCTCAACTTCCAGGTACATGACTAAACTCATTCCTCTGTTGCATGAATCTAATTTATGAACTACATGAACGAATGAAATGGTGGAATTCAGCCAGAAAGATAGCCTGTTCGATTGCAGTCATCCAGGGATCACCAGCGCATGTGTGTAGTCATTCACAGGAAATAAAAAATAAAAGAAAAACGAGACAATGGTAGAGATTTTGAACTCCAGCGCAACTAATGGTAAGGGATTCCAAGAAGAGAGCAGACAGTTCATCATGGCACTGCAGTCTGCATGTGGCCACGTATACCTGGCCACCTCACTCCCTCACCACGAATCACACCAAAATTAAATGATGCTCGGCTGAAAATCTCACAACTCTTTGTTTAATTGCGGTCACAACTGAAGCACGCGTCCACCACTTCCAGATCAGTTAACCAGTGGTCCTCTGCAAGATTCTTTCTTGATTTCTCGGTATTTCTGTCATTTTTTTAAAATCTCCCACTTATCAAGCTCGCTCAGGGGTGCAATGGCATTATACAGTAAATGGGGGGTGTCTTCTAAGACAGGTCGGCACGAAAAACACTCTTCCATGCATGGTGTGTTCAAAAGGTGATGAATTGAACTATATTGAATAAGGAAGTCAGAGACAAGTCTGCCTGTGAGTTGAAAATAGTGGTTTTCCTGTGTGTTGCTCGGAATTACTTAGTCAGTTCTCTGTCAAAACTCTCCTCCATGGTCCTGGATAAAACAATTTCTCCCTAAAAAAAATATGAAGCACCGTGAGGGCTAAGCTGTGTATGAAGTATTTAAATTTTCATAATTGTATGTATGCTAAGGGTGGAAATTGAGCTTTGCACTCTGTCTGGGGAAACCAATGTCCTCCTTCTGTACATGGACAGTCAAGTTTTTTAAAACTAGGAAACTGGTGCAAGGTTAAAACATAAACACCTGAGGGACATTGTCTTCAAGTTCAAGGGAGGAAACCATAAACATAATTTCCCTTTTTGATCAGAACACAAACCAAAACAGAGCACTCTCACCATCCCAAGAGGGTTTATCATAAAGGAACCCTTAGATTCTAGAAAATTGTGTGAAACTCCCGAGGTGGTGAACCTATTCACCTGTGCCAATTGGATGACCTTTTGTGACAGAATTCAAGGTCATGACGATGAGATAACAAAGGAGTTCTTAATGTACCTGCAGCCTAAATCAAAGACACTGGCCACTGTAAATTTCAAAGGGTTGACCCTAAAGCTTACCCCAGAACTCATTAGTCGAGTTACTAATCTACCATTAGGGATACCCTGGAGCAAAGAGGAGAGGGCATTGGGCCAAAAAGAAAAAAAAATAATTCTTCCTACCAGAGGAAAAGTTTGCAGAAGACAAGAATGGAGTCTGGAGAGCTAGCCTACATCCTTTTTGGAGTGAGGTCAGTCCTCAAATCATGAAATACATTACCTGTGAGGGGCGGTTCAGTATTGTCTGGGGTTATCACTTCCGGTTGCTAAGTGAACTCAGACATGGGATGGATTTACCCCCAGAACAGAAGTTAAGCATCCCCTATTTCCTCCTAAAATCATTAATTGAGTGTGGCACAAAATTGAAGGAAGGGAAACGGGATCAGCTAGCCCATCATGGGCTTATCAAGCTTCTAGTGGAATATTCCCTCCATACCTACACCGTCCCTCTCTCCTGGGAGATTTTCCGCAACATGTCCAAGGATGATGATATTCAAATTCTGGCCGAGGAACTCACTTCATCTAGCAGTGAAGAAAGGAAGCACAATGAGGCAGAAGAGAAAACCAGGGGTAAGGAAACACAGGACATACCAACACAGAAAGAACAAGAAGAGAAACGAGGGAAAGGCCAAGTTGGTGAGCCCAAAACTGTGGGTGGAACAAAGGCACAAACATCAAGGGAGAAACGGTTATAGAGCAGGGCAAAGAGGACTGAAAAATTCCAAACAAGTGAGGGCACAACCAAGGCAACCACACCACAATTAAAAGGCCAGAAACACCCAGCCAAGCAGACCAAAATAGTGAAGGCAGGTTCTATAGGAAGCTAGAAGACAGTTTCTACAGGAAGCCAGAAAGTAGTTTCTACAGGAAGACAGGAAACAGTCACCACAGGACTTTCTACAGGAAGTATGGAAACAGAGGAACAAAAAGGAGAAATTGCCTGAGCTTTTAGCCAGGGAGGCAACAACTGTGTTGGTTACCCTTATCACATCTCCAAAGAAAAAATGGTAGTGAAAGAGGGAGCCTTCCATGTATTTTAAGGCAAGAAGGAGCATGCGGATAAAAACTAGCACACCCCAACCACAGTCAAAAGAGCCAATTACAATTGTAGACACCCAAGCTACACAAAAGGAAAAGTCTCCCTCAAAGGCATCCATCACCTATGAAAGGGGAAGCTCGAAGACATCCACCTGGAGAGAAAGAATGAAAATGTTGGACACAACAGCCTCTCTACAGGATGCTGAGACTGCTCTATAGGAAACTCGGGCTAAGCTAAGAGAGACTAAGAAATTGGAGGAAAAGGTGGCCAAACAATCACAGGAAGAAGGAAAGACAAGGAAACATCTGATGAGCAGCAAAGAGAGGACAAGCTACATGCTGAGGTTGAGGTGCTAGCAAAACTGCTACAAGAAAAGGAGCACAAGCAGTGGGAAGAAGTAGAGGGAAAAGCATGATTTCATGACCGAGAAGAGGACATCACTTCACAAGCTTGGCATGGCAGAGAGGCCACCAGGGCCATCAAAGATGGAGAGATAGATTAGTTTCTTAGAGGATGAGCAACACTTTTAGTAGGGGGTGATGATGAGCCCCAAAAATGGATAATTATATGGGCTCATTCAACCTCCTAATCCGACTTAACCCACCATTCTCATTAGTTTATTGCATGTTTTTTATTATATTTATGCTAATAGAGTGAATTGGGTTAGTCATTATGCCAACAAGTCTAATGGGTACTTTTGCAGTGTTTTGGTCAATTTTGAGACAAAATCAAAGGTTTTAATGAGCACTTGGCAACCAAATTCGTGGAAGAACAAGAGAGAGGATTTTTAGGAAGGTGTCCTCTTCATTTATGGGCCCTTACCTCCAATTCTCCACCATCAGCTTGGACTTCAAGGGCCACCAAATCGATTATCACAAGGACAGCCAAGCAAGTCAAGTAGGTCTGCTATTAAGTGCAAGTTTTGGGCAGCCGAGTCCCTAAAGTTTAGGAGGACTGTTGGGGTCCTCAATTTGTATAAATAATAGGGCTTAGGGCCTCATTTCAATTATTCACTTTTTAGGCAAAAGTTATCTAGTTTGTAATTTGATTTTAGTCATTCTTTAGGTAATAGGTTAGCTCTGCATTTCAGCACATTTTCAAGCTTTTTCTTGTGGACAGTTTTTGGAATGTACTTATTCTTTTGATCAATAAAGATGAATCCAGCTTTGCACCAACTCTAATCTCTCTTAGGAGGTTGTAGCTCTTGGGTTTGGATCCATCTCAAGTGCCCAGTACCTCCTTTGTTTACTTTCATGTGTCTTTTTTGCATTCTTAGAATAAAATCTGTTATTTAGATTAAAATATTGCTTTGTTACTTAGGTCGTTTTTTATGATTAAAATAGATTTTCATGTTCATATTTACTTGATAGGTTAATCACAGGGAATATCTTCAAAAAAAGGTTACCAAGCACCTTGGACCTCACCTCCCCCTTAGTGGAATCATGAGTTGGGACCAAGGTGACCTTACTGCCACCAAAAACGTTGTTTTCCTTTGTCGTGCAATCCTTAGTGTTGGAATTCTGATTTGCAGATGCTGATATTAGTTGTGTTTAAATGCTTCAGTTTATGATTTCTTAGTTGCATATTTATTTCACGTATTTCATTTCGAATAAACTTCATTCATTTCCTTTTGCTGTTACTTAGGTCATATTAGAGTGAAGTAACTAGGTCATAGGTTTCCTAAGTGTTTGTTTCCTTAGTTTGAAAAATAGCTTGCAGAGCGCCTATCATACTTCTCCATCTGCCCATACTCCATCCAACCTACTTGCTTAATCCTCCATTTTATATCCTTGACTTACCTTTGCCACGTTCCCTCACATTGAGATACTTTCCATATTATTGTGTAGCATTGCCTTATCTCTCCTTGAACAAATCCAGCTGTCCTTATCACTCCTCAGCTCCATCCACCAAAACTTGGACCTTCTTACACCATTACCTCACCTCCATACCCACTCCTTCATCTTTCTCCCTCCATCCATCCTCCAAAATCCCATTTCTGAACATCCTGTAGAAAATTACAGACATCGTGTAGAAATTCCAGAACATCTTGTAGAAACCTTGCAGACTTCCTGTAGCAGCTCACGAAAGTGGTCTCTTGATCGGAAAACTTTGTGAAACTCTCTAGAAGGGTGCTAGGGACCCCTTCGGCCCTCTCCGAATCTTCCCAACCTCCTGCAAGCATTTTCTCTCACTGATCCACCTCTCACAGTCAAAAACATTGAAAGCACATGCATGATAATTCTGATAACTTATTCAAAAATACAAAAAGATGTTTTCTTCAGATAGTGATAACTTAGACACATGCATTATACCTTCCTAGAAGTCAATGGAACCTCTACTAGTAGCTCGCATCCTCTTTTTCGCATCAGTAGGACTAGATGGTAAAATTAGGGTTTACTAGGGTTTGCATTTCCTTTCTGCTTTTTAGTTTCTTTCCGCAAGTAGATTAGCTTCCTTTCAGTTAGCTTTCATCCATCAGTTAAAAAGATTCTTCTCAGAGCTCGTAGAAGTTAGCTTAAGCCCCTAGTGGACTTGTGCTAGCTGACCAAGTGACAACTATGGCAAGAGCTAGTACTTGTGCATACAACACCATCGCTTCCAAGTTTGTTACGAACTACCGGGTTGATAAAATTAAAGAAGGGAGTCCTAGGAGTTGCAGCATTATTGCTACAATACTAGGGCCCACCAATTGCGCTAGTGTTAATTTAGCTCAAAAGAGAAAAAAAGGTTAGGAAGCTCATATTTATACTTTCCTAAGATTGATAACTATCTGAACAAGTCAAATTGAGTCATTTTCAATGGCCCTAGAAGACTAGGCAAAGGAAACCAATCTAGGGACATATTGTTCACCAATGGAGTCGCCAAGTTATTCGAAAGATAATTCCCTTGCACGGACAAAAGAAATTTCCCTACATCTAGTGGCCCTATCTAGAAACAACAAAGACAAAGAGACATATTTTTCCTTAAATAAATTAGAACATGGAGGAAATACCTACCCAGAGTCTCTCTTGGAATCCAACTCAATTTCTCCCCTTGTCCTTGGTTGTATGTTCTAACTCCAACTCCAAATGTTATAAATGGAACCTTTAAAACAAGTAAAACTAGTAAGAGAACTGAAATATACCAATAACATATAATAACATCTCTAAATGATGAATTAAGAAGGCATTGTTCTACATATGCATCAACGAGACATAAGTATAGGAAAATAAATCACTTTTGGTATTAATGAATTGAGGATATGATACAACCCCTTTAGATCTTGACCTTGCAGATGTATCCCAACTATCTTTTCCTTCATTTACCACATAGCAAGCCTTTAATCATAGCTTAAATTCATGGCTAGATAATCGATCCCTAGGCACAAAGAAACAACATAAGGGCATAACTAAGAGTCTCCAAAAGCTAACCTGAACTCTATGGGAGGCAGCGAATTTATAGGCTAAATGGAGTGGTTTGGGATTTACCAATATAGGAATTAGATCCACATATGCGGGAGGATAAGCTATAGAGATAAGAGATAAGACCTCAAGAGTAGAATTTTGAGATTTTGGCCTAAATGTAAGTAGTCAAAACAGCTCAGGAATCTTCTGGGAAAATAAAATTTGAAATTATTTTTCATTTTGATCGAAATTCAAGAGCCATTCCACCCACTATGAAGGTAACATGCACTGGTCAGTGCATATGCCATGTGTACAATTTAAAAAGTGCAATTTTCATGAAGGGAAAGTATGATGGGGCCAAAATTAGGTTTTCAGGTTGTTTAAACACATACTTATTTGAATTTTTGGGGAGAATATGTTCTAGGCTTTGCAGGGTTGAATGAAAAGTGTTAAACGATCATGATTGATTCGAGTTTTAGGCCATTTTATTGGATGTGACAAAATAACATGTAACAATGTGTGTTCAGTGTGAAAATTGATGAACCAAGGTCCAAAATGCTTTAAGTATAGTTCACGGGCCTAGTTTGGAAATATATAAAATGTGGTCCTGTTGGTTCCTTAATTGTTTGGACAATTTTGATCATAATATGGTCGTAGAAATGATATAGGGATAGTTTAAGAAACAATATCCAAAGTAACCAAAAGTCGGTACCGGGAAGAGGAAAGTGACAAGTAGAAAAGGAGTAAAGTGAACCAAGCAGTTATCTCATAAATCAATAAGTAGAGACGATAAAGGGAATGACAACATTAGCTGATCATGAAACATAATGAACGATGTCAAAGAATAGTTAATTTTTATTTTCTCAATCCACAAAAGTTAAGATGAACCACATCAAGGGAGGAGATCACTTGATAGTGTCAAATAGCCAAAAATTATATAAGGAGGTGCAAGATGTGTTAAACTGAAACATATGGTGGAAAAAAGGAATGACATGCTACTGGAATTTAGATTCACGCTTCCATATTCTACTTTATATCTATAAATTATATTTTGGAGGATGAAATATGATATATCTAGCCATGATATTGCATATTTGTAGTTGTAATGTTGATTTGGCCCATTAATAATATAAAAGGACTACTGGAAGGGATATTTATTGTGTTATGTGCATGTGTATGGGTGCTTATGAGTCCATTTTTAAACTTTAAATATCCATTCAAATTTTATGTGTAATATCTTTGTTACTTTATTTCATGTCCATTAATTCATAATCTGATCTATAACACTTTAATGGTTGTTTCTATAACTATTTGGTGAATGTCCCTACTCACCTTATAAAACCCCAATTATCCTCTTAAATCTTGGTGACACTTCGAATGAGACTTAAATCCCTTGTGGAAGCTCAGATATTTCGATTCAAAGGTATACTACAAAGGCATAATTTGTTTCACCCCAGAAGTAGAATTCTAGTCATTGTCGTAACTCTTCACCAATGAATGGCTCCATTGCAAGGACCCAAAAAATAGTTGGGGTTTTTGATATGAACAAGAGTATTCATGAATAGTGGAAGAAAATGTGATTATTTCATTCTTCAACAAGAATAATTAAGGTAAAAGAATATGTACTAGGTATATGATGAGATCTATTTTGTTGAACCTTCTTGTGACCAATACGAGATATTTTGGGTTGAGTACCTTGAGAGGTTGTATCAATGGACAAGAGGGTTGTGAGATTCCCTAAGAGATTAAAGTGTTTTTTGGCTTTACATAAATTGGATTAGAGTAGATCTAGCAACATTATATCGCTTGGACAACGAGATTAGAAGAGTTGTCATTTTCTATGTGCAACCTACACTGGAAGGATACATTATTGAGTTTTCCGCAGAGAATCACTTGTCCTTTTCCAAAAAAGAAATGGTTTTCAAGTCTGGGTTAAGAGGGTGATTGTTAAAATAAATCCATTTTTGGACTAAGTTCTTACCAGTAGAAAAAATATTGCTACCATTTCCTCCACCTAATATGGTAGATTAAAACCCTTGGATTGGGGGGTAACGGGGTGCTTGGAGGAGACTTTGGCCAATTACGGAAGCTAAGAAAGATTTTTGATGGATAGGTAAGAGAGATGGAATGCAAGATAACTTATGAAAATTAGAAGGGAATGTATATTTTAGGACTCGACAGAAAGGAAGATTTAAAAGATTTAGAGGAGACGAAGAGGGCTGAAGCATATAAGAGAAGTGTTGGCCAACCCAGAGTTATGAATGGGAGGATTGAGAGGAGATGAGAGCTCTAGAAAAGGAAGGGAATCTATAGGAGGTGTATATGGATATTGGAGTCCCTAAGAAGATCACCACCAAGAATCAAGTGAAACCCAAAATCTCGACCCGAAGGTTAGGGTGACTAATCCGAGTATCCTTATAGATGAAGAGACTGATTTCGTGATGCACATGTTTTACTACAAGGATAATCCTTCCCCCAAAGATAATATTTGGCAATGTAGCAACATGGAAAAATTCCTCCATCCCTACCCCTAGTGCTCTATCATAATTTGATAAGGTTTCTTCCCAAGCTCATTAAAACTTTGAAGTTTCACAAGGTAGATACAAATAGTAGTTCTTCTAGCAGTAGTCAACAAAATTTGGGACATATTTATTAACCTAGTCTATAAGTATTTGTTCTAGTTTATTCTAACTATGTTCCAATGGTTGTAAAAGTAGTGGGTTCCTTCACTTGGTACCTTAAATTTTATGGGCAAGGTGATGAGGAAGTAGATCAACATTGGTATTTATCTAAGGCCATTAGGAGGTCTAGAGGGACTCTAGATGAAACTAAGCTACTTGAGTTTCAAATCGTATACGAATTTTGCACCAAATATTAAAAATTTGAGTGTGGATACACTAAGGGAGGAGCTTATTAAGGTGTTGAAACTACCTGAGATGGAAAGACAAGGTATGTTTGAGTTGCATCATATTAACCACAAAGAAGGAGAGACTACATGGGAGTGTATGCATAGGATTAAGGATGCTCTAGGGAAAATATAAGAAAATACAAATATACCCAGGAATAAGAAGATAGAAATAGATAGGAATGGTTCTTTATTGATCAAAACCCTTAAGGTAGGGCAACACCACACATTCACTCCTTAAGGAAGGAGAGCACTCCAGAAGCCATATGCTTGTTCATACAATATTCATTGACATCCCTCAATGGGGAGTCTCTAGCCTCTATATAGGCCTCATACATACAATACCCTGGGTCATTACCATGGTTCCCTCAATACCATCTATCTAATACCATGGGCGGCCCATTACATTATTACTAACTACTTGTGGTCCCTTACATGATACATGTTAACAACCTTATTTATTACTATGGCCCATCCCCTTATCACATTATTCCATT
>APFE030392933.1:49298-59843 GCA_000404065.3 Pinus taeda | reverse complement strand
AGGAGAATGTCACTTTTACTTTAAGAATTTAACATTACCATGAATAGCATATCAATACTAGGGCCTAGACTTGATCATGAAGCTGCCAAAATGCTCTACTCCTTCCTGCAACAGCACAAATCACTTGCCAAATGAAAATATTAATGAGCAAACACGCCCTTTTCTTTCCCGCACTGAGCTTAGCGAGTCCTGGAAACCGGACACGTGTCCTAAAATCGCGACACGCCCTCGGACACGACGTGTCCGAAACTGACGCGACGTGTCCTGTGATTTGGACACGAATCCGAACCGAATCGTGTCGGATTCGCCGGATTCGGGATTCGCAGGGGGTTTAGGACGAATCCGGTTACTTAGGCTAGGATTATTCCCAAATCACTTTTACATAGACTCTATCTAAAACACTAAGATTCGCTTAAGATTTTAGTGACAAAATCCACCCTAGCTTTGGGGTGAGGGTGGAAGGAAAAATTCTACCGATCATTTGTGTCTAGAGACATATGAATAAGTGAGACAAAAAACCTCCTAGAATGGAGATCGTCACCAAAACCATAGGTTTACCTAGGCTGTTACATACAAACATGGTCATACTAGGATTATTTACATTATACATATGCAGAATGGGTTGACATCTTTACAAAACTACCTACTGATGATGAAATCTGAAAGGTGCGAATGCTTGAACATGATAGATCCCTTTTGCGAAAAAATGGGTGTACTGCTATGGGGTTGTTGACACACAATGGTCAACAGGCTGCTAAAGGAACATTGAAGTAAATTATGCTTAAGCATAGAACATACCATTGTTATCTAAAATTAACAGGGTATCGAAGCTTAGGTGAAGACAAAGCCCAAGCAAGAGTGAAGCAAAGCAATCACTAAGGGAAGCTGTTGGACAAGGACTTGGAACTAGTCCCAATGACAACTACATCTTTCTTTAGATCCAATGATAAGCTTAAGGACAAATCCGACTATCATGCATGGAAGATGACTTTGGATTTGACTTTAGAAGAGAATGATGCCATGGACTATGTCAAAGGAAGAACAACAAAGCCTCCTTCAAATGCATTCACTGCTGCACAAACCAAGTACAAGAAAGGTGAGGTAAAAGCTAAGAAGATTATTGTTGATTCCATTCATAAGCCTTTGGTTGCCTATATTTCTGATTTGGAAACATCTAAAGCAATGTATGAAAAGTTGTTTGGGATGTTCAAAGTAAACAATGCAAATCAAATTCTCTTTCTCAAGAACAAGCTGAAAGATATCAAGATGGATAGAGGAGAATCCATCCAATCTTACTTCATAAGGATTACCGAGATCATCAATGATTTCCTATCTATTGGTGAAGTCATTGGTGACCAAGAGCTCTTTCTTATTACACTTGGGGGCCTTACAAGAGATTGGGATGTGTTCAACACTACCATTCTCAACAATGACAGGATTCCGGGATTTGATGAACTATTGGCTAGATGCACTCAAGAAGAAATAAGGATGATGGAAAGAGGTAACCCTCAAATGGAAACAATCCTACTGCCTTCTCCGCTCATTCTAAGAGAAGGAACAATGCTGGTCCAAAGAATCAAGGACAAGGGTTCAATCCAAGATTCAAATAAGGAAGAAAAGGAAGATGCTTCAATTCTAACAGGTTTGGCCACTTCGCTAGAGAGTGTCGTCACAAGGACACTTCAAGAGATGATGCCAACAATAACAATAACTTCAAGGGCAATGGCAATGAAAGGAACAACATGTTCAACAACAAAGGAAAAATGAATGTTCCCACTACTCGTAATGGAAGTGGTCGTTCTCCCAAGAAGTCGAGAAAATGCAGGTATGATGAAGTTACTGTTGTAAAGCAGAAAATAATTTTATCTTATTTCTGCCCTCTCCACCACCTCTCCTCCAGATACCTTGGACCATTGGTTGATTGATAGTGGTGCTTCAAAGCACTTCATTGGGTACAAAGAAGCTCTCTCAAACTTGGTTGAAAAGAAGACAAATATGGAGATTATACTTGGGGATAATGCCACTTATCCCGTGAAAGGAATTGGGACTTATTACGCTTCACTTAAATCAAGGTCAAACTTTTCATTTGCAAGAAGTGCTATATGTACTTGATTTGAAAAAGAACTTGGTTTCTATTTCTGCGATGGAAGACAAAGGTTTTAAGGTGACATTCATTGATGGGAAGGTTCGTGTTTGGAAAAAGGAACCCAAGAGATGCATTCACTCTTGGATTCAGGGTTGAAGGTCTCTATCAGGTTGGAGGAAGTCCATTGGGAGCAATTCTCTTCAATCTGAATTATGGCATCGAAGATTTTCTCATGTTCATTTCAAAGCCTTATCTAATGTAAGGAAGATGTTCACATGGATGCCTGAATTCAACTTAAATTATTAAGGTGTTTGTCAGGGATGTGAAGCTGGAAAACATACAAGGGAACCATTCCCCTCAAGTGATACTCAAACCACCAATATTCTTCAATTGGTCCATTCTAATCTATCAGGTATGTTGCCTGTGACATCTTTGGGTGGATATTTGTATTATGCTATTTTTGGGGATGACTTCTCTTGCAAAACAAGGATCTATTTCTTAAAGAAGAAGGATTAAGTATTTAACAGGTTTTGCTCCTTCAATGCCTTGGTCAAGAATCAAACCGGGAAGAAGATCAAAATATTGAGGACTGATAATGGGACCGAATATGAGTCAAATGAATTCAAAGACTATTGTAGAGAAGTTCACATTAAGAGGGAGACTACTACCGCATATACTCCTGAACAAAATGGTGTTGCTGAAAGGAAGAATCATACTATCATAGAAGCCACCTGTGCCATGCTTCATGACCAAGGTCTACCGAAGTTCTTATGGGGAGAAGCTGCCAACACCACTATGTATGTTCAAAACAGGTGCCCACATCAAGTTTTGGACTTCAAGACACCCAAAGAAGTATTCGCCTGTAAGAAGCCTGATGTTTCTCATTTTAGAATTTTTGGTTGTTTTGTATATTTTCATGTGCCGAAAAAGAAAAGAAACAAACTAGATGCATTTGGGAAGAAAGGAATGTTTGTGGGCTACAGTGAAACTTCGAAGGCATATAGAATCTATGTGCTTGGTCAAAGGGAAGTGGAATTAAGTCATGATGTCACTTTCGATGAAGATTTTGCTCTTAGAAAGATCCGAGATCTCCCTATTCCTAGGAAGGACAAGAAAAGCAAGATGAACCTCCGTCTGATGAACCGATGCCTGATGTTGAAGGTCTGATGGATTCCATTGATCCACCTTTTATTGAACCCTCCACTTCAAGGAAAAGGCCTTTGTCGCCCAAAGATACTCTTGAAGATGTTGAGAAACATATTGCACCAAGGGGGACATTTTGTGAAAGCAAAAAGTCGAACAGGTACCAAGGGTACTTAGCTGCCATGAGTACCATTGTACAATCTGAGCCTTGCACATTCAAAGAAGCTGTGAAGCAACAAGTTTGGAAGGATGCGATGAACGAGGAGTATGAGTTGATCATGAAGAATGATGCCTGGCATGTGGTTCCTAGACCCAAGGACAAGTTTGTGGTCACTTCAAAATGGCTCTATAAGATCAAACATGGAGCTGATGGGAGTGCTGAGAAGTTCAATGCCAGAGTTGTAGCTCGAGGCTTCTCTCAAAAGGAAGGAGTAGACTATGATGAGATATTTTCCCCAGTTGCCCGATATACCACCATTCATTCGATTATAGCCCTTGCTGCCTTGCAAGGATGGAACCTACACCAAATGGATGTCAAAAATGCCTTCTTGTGTGGTTCACTTAAGGAGGAAGTGTATGTGGAACAACCCGAGGGGTTCGAGGTTCAAGATCGTGAGACACATGTGTGCAGGTTGAAGAAAGCCCTCTATGGGTTGAAGCAAGCCCATAGGGTTTGGTATGAGAGAATCAGTAGCTATCTTATGACACTGGGATTTATAAGAAGCGATGCTGACCCGAACTTATACTTAAAGGTTGAAAAGCACAGACCTCTCATTCTAGTCCTTTATGTGGATGATCTCTTTTTGACAGGTGATGGCTCTCTCATTCATCAATGCAAGAGGGAGTTAGCTTCCTAGTTCGAAATGAAGGACCTAGGACTGGTGAATTATTTCCTAGGGTTGAAGGTCTAGCAAAAGCCAGGTGAGATTTTCCTTTCTCAAGGAAAATATATTGTGAAGTTACTTGAGAGATGTGGGATGGTGGACTGCAAGTCCATGACTACTTCGATGGAACTCAACTTTAAGAAGCTATGTGGAAGCGTTGCTCGGCTTGAATTGGCAAACCTTACCGAGTATTGTCAACTTGTGGGGGCCCTGATGTTTTTGGTCAACTCCCGTCCTAACATATGCTTCGCTGTGAACACATTGAGTCAATATATGGTCGAGCCTCATCACATTCATTGGATTGCTGTCAAGAATCTCTTGAGATATCTCCGAGGCACAATCCACTATGGACTGAGATACATTGTTGGGAATTTGAGGCTAAATGGATATATAGATGGTGACTGGGCTGGTAGTGTGGTGGATAGTAAGAGCATGTTTGGGTGCTGCTTCTCTTGGGGTCTGCTTCTATGAGAAGGAAGTAGAAATCGGTTGCACTAAGCATCGCCAAGGCCGATTACATTGCTATGGGTATGGCCTCTTGTGACACAGTTTGGTTGAGGAAGCTCTTCAGTGAGCTATTTGAGCACGTGCATGAGAATTCAAAGTTGGTTTGATACTTTTTGGCTCCTCATTCAATCTTATGGAAGGTTATAAGAAGGAAGTTTGTTTCATCTCAAAGGTGCATAATTTGTCTCTCAAGTCTGAACTTCGCATTCTCCTTGTGGTATGAGGTTCACATTTTCTCTTATGGTTTGAGCTCTCTCTCTGTAGTAGTCACACCCTATTCTCCTTATGTTTGGCTTATGGAGCTCGCTTGTACTCTGGCTTGGTCACATTGCATCTCGCTAACACCTCGCAATAACTTATGATAATTCTATTTCACTATCCTTTGACTCGTTTCCTGAACTCTACAGTGGCATTACTTTCTTGAGGGCTCACATTATTTTAATTGCCATGGTTCGCAATATTGGTTTGTGGCTAGTACTTCATATGACAGTGTCATGCAACAATTGCTTGTATCACCTCTAGTGGCACACATTAGTGACAGTGGCTCGTATCTCTTGGTTGGTGTCAAACCGTATCATCCTTGAGCCATAACTTGGAGTGGCTTTGAGATTAGTAACTTTGGATTGATGAACGACTGTAATAACGCAATATGACATTATTTTATGAACCTTTGATGACAATGGAAATGGGGTTTGACAACCATTTTATACAATACACGGTTGGCATCAACACACATTGTTTCTCTATGATTTGGTTGGCATCAACACATTGTTCCTCCGTAGAATTGGCATCATAGTTCCTCTGCGGTATGAATGGCATCCCTGTACAGTATGTATAGCATCAAATATATATATTATATATATATATATATCCAGGATGGTATTGGTATGGCATCATATATGTAGTAGTATCTATATATGCCATTGTATATATTGGAACAACAATGTCATCTATATTACTCTTTTTGTTCCTTCTATTTGTTGCTCATTTTCTGTTGAACTCTTCTTGTCCCTTTTATTTGCTGCTGAAATTTGTTTCAGTAGATCAAAATGTCTTCCTCTTACTTTAAGAATGGAGAAAAGCTGGTTGATGCTATGAATTTCTTCCCTTGGAAGATCATATTGGATATTACTCTTGAGGCACGTGATGTACTTGAGTATGTTGAAGGAGAGGTAGTAGAACCAACAAAAAACTCTAATGCTGCTATCAAAGCCAGATATAAGAAAGGAGAAGTCAAGGCTAAAAAGATTATCCTTGATTCTCTTGGAGACCATCTCATCACCTATGTCTCCAACTCCATCTCTTCACCTATGTCTCCAACTTGAAGAAATCCAAAGAAATGTATGATAAGCTGATTGGAATGTATCAAGTGAATAACTTGAGCCAAATTCTTGCTCAAGGATATTAAGATGAACAAAGGAGAGACCATTCAAGCATACTTCATGAGAATCTCTAAAATTAAAGATCAATTGTCTACAATTGGTGAAATTGTATCTGATAAGGAGCTTGTGTTGATTACACTTGGAGGTCTCACTCCATCTTGGGAAACTTTTATTACCATCTCAACAACAATGACAAGTTTCCTAGATTTGATGAGCTCTTGGGAAAGTGTAGTCAAGAAGAGGCCTGAATGATTTCCAGAGGAAAAATTCCCAAGCATGAGGAGGGAGAACCTATTGCCTTTGCTGTCCAAAACAAGAAGCAAAAAGGAAGAGAAGCAAAAAGGAAGAAGAGACCATCACTGTACAAGAAAACCTGCTCCCAGATCCAACAATTCCTTTAAATGGAACAAAGACTTATCAAAAGTCCAATGCTACAATTTCCATAAGCATGGCCACTATGCCTGTGATTGTTCAAAAAGAAGAAGAGCACCGAGACCAAACTACAACAATCGTACCAACAAATCTGATTATAGAAGAAGAAGGGAAGCTGCTTCTAATCATAAAGAAAGCTACCGTTCCTCAAGGAACCCAAGTTATAACAACAATGTAGCTAAAACACAATCATAATACTTTCTTGTTTATGCTCTCTCTAGTTCCTCTCCTATAGATTCTTATGGTAGTTGGTTGGTTGATTGTGGTGCCTCAAGGCACTTTACTTGTTATAAAGAAGTGCTCTCAAATTTGGTTGAGGGATACAAATTTGAAAATCATTCTTGGAGACAACTCTACATATCCTATAAAGTGATCTAGTTCTGTTTCGTAAAGCTATTTCACTAAAGAAATTTTGTATGTACCTGGTTTGAAAAAGAATCTTCTATCCATATCTACTTTAGAAGGTAAGGAATGTGTTGATGGTGCTAGAAATCCGTCAGCCAATGGGTCTCCTCGATGTGAAGTCCCAATTAGACCTCACATTGTTTGATGTAGGAGTCCCATCTGGAATATTGGCTCGGTTGCCATATATCTCAAAGATATGCCTTGGATCTAACTGTCAGCATGAGAGAGAGATGCAATGGTGTCTTCAAAAGCGAGGAGGCGTGCTTGGTGAGTGTTTAGTTGTAAATGTGTCAAGGTTCTTCTACTACGGAGAGGGGAGAAAAGTGAGCCTCTAAGTGAGAGGTAGTAGTACCACCCACGAATAGATACACATGAATTGAAAGGATCCATCTAACATCCAACGGAATAGTCCACAGAGGATGCGACGGTCATTACAACCAACAAATGAAGAAAAATCTATCTTAAATCCTACAGAATAGTCCACAAGGATGGGACAACAATGATAACCATTATAGCACATTCTCAACAAGATAAGTACTAAAATAACTGAAATAGTTAACTATCTTAGCACATGTGAAAGAAAACATGAAATACAAACATCTGCAAAATAGTCTTACAAACATTCATAATCCATGCATGAAGAACGCGCTAGCCTTGAAGGTTTCTGTTATTAAGTAAAAGTACCAAGACACTTGTTTACAATGTATATCACTAGCTCCAATAATGGAACATTGGAGCCACTCCTTGCTCCTCAAAGAACTAGCTTATCTCTCTAATGCCTTGCAGGAGGAGCCAAGGCGAAAAGTTTGTTGCTCATACAATGAGGGAGTATATATAACCAAGGGTGAGTCTTTGACTACCCTCATGACTGTTTGACTTCCTATGGTTTTTTCAACTTTGATGGCTCTTTACATTCCATGTGTGTCTTTTGGACTTCCACTTTACAATACATTTGAATACAATATACATGGTCCACAATAGTGATGTAGCATATGAACACTCATGACATGACACTGTTGACATGGACTACTTGATGATGTGGCAATGTCAAGTCACTTATGCTACTTAGTGTTGGATGTCTTCTTGGATATGCTTTCTCTTCACCTTCGCATGGCTTGGTGATGCAGAGTCTTCAATGATCTTTAGTCTTAGATGGTGGTTGCAAACTTGTGTCCCTTTGCTTTCTCTCGATTGATCCACTTGTGAGTTCAGCTACAGGAGAGTCTTTAGGCATGTTTCCCTCCTTCTTCTCCATCATCTTACCATGACATGATAGTGTACTCGTTCCTGCAATTCACTCATGATGAGACAACATCAATCTGAAAACCCCCTAGTCTAAGATGATGCATTCTGGGCCATCAACTGAGCCCGGGATAAGTGACAGGCTAGGGAGAGGGGATCAGTGACTGTGCATTGCACAGTTCCAGTGGTCAAGGGGAGAGCTTGAGCTCTGAGACTGCACTGTGCGCAACTCAGGGAGGCTTGAAGGACAAGATTGTGCAGTTTCTGGAGGCACTGGGGTTAGGTTGAGGGAAAGGACACTAAAAAAGCCTACTGCGCAGTTTTGGATGTCAAAGGACGCTGGGCTTCTGCGCAATTCCAACAGCCAAGGGAAAAGCTTGAGGGTTGAAGATGAGAAGTGCGCAGTTCAGGTTGGGTTGTGGGACATAATTGCACAATTCTGGGGGTCAAGGTTGGGAATTGGGCACATGAATTGCACAGAGCAACAACCTCGGCGACAGGGACTACACCTTGTGTAGTTCCACGCAGCAAGGTCACAACTTAGAGGGCTAAGGCTGTGCAGTGCGCAGTTTTAGTTGGGGCCTGGTGAAGCTAAGTTGCTGGGTAGGGAAGATTTTCCGAAAATGGCTTAGTGTGGGATAGGTGATGAAGCGTGGTGAACCTTGATTGTGATCACACACTTAACATACTTTGATGACACGACAACATAGATCATCGGAACACATTAACAAAGCATTTCACTCTGTGTGATTGCCTCACGATAAGATACGACAAGTGCGCGACAAGTGCGACACTTAAGATAGAATTTAGGACGACCGTGACGACACTTGTGCGACAGTGCTTAAGACATTGTGTATGATGCAACATATATTTACATGGTTAGGAAAAATCATATACACAAAGACCGACCTTCGAAATCATCAGAATAGGCTTGCAAACATTGCACGACAACCAAACATGCCAAAAGACAACAATTAACTCAACATGCAAAAGGGGCCAAAGCATTGCAAGAAAGCTCATGAAATGAGCTCTAGTGTTTGCAACAACAATGTAAAAGGCCAAGGAAGGCTCCGAAATTGAGTGTAAGCCAAAATTTTGGAGGGTGTTGCAGTAGCTACAACAGAATGAAAGTTGCTTTCATAAATGGTGAAGTTCTCACTTTGCCAAGGAGATCTAGCATGAGAGATGCCTTCACTTTGGGATCAAGCTGTGAAGGCTTGTACAAAATCAATGGAAGACCAATTCATGCACTGATCCATGACAACAATCATCAAAGTGAACTTTGGCACTGAAGGTTCGCTCATCTGCACTATAAGGCATTACCTCATGTGAGAAAGATGGTTTCTAGCATGCCGAAGATTAGAGCAGATCATGATGGAGTTTGCCAAGGATGCACTAGAGAAAAGCAATTCAAAGGACCATTTCCTTAGAGAAAAAGAAGAACCAGTCAAGTACTTCATCTTGTACATTCTGATTTATGTGGACCTATGTTTGTAACTTCTCTTGATGGCTACTTGTATTATATAATCTTTGTGGATGATTTTTCTCGCAAGACATGGATTTATTTTTTGAAAAATAGAAGTCAAGCATTAACATGTTCAAAGACTACAAAGCTCTGGTAGAAAACAAATTGGAAAGAAGATCAAAATCTTTGGATCTGACAATGGAGGAGAGTTCACTTCCGATGATTTCATCGACTTTTGTAGAGAAGCTAAAATCATGAAAGTGACTACCGTGCCATATAACCCAGAACAAAATGGTGTGGCTGAAAGAAAGAATAGAACTATCATGGAAGCAATCAAAGCTATGTTGCATGATTAGAAATTAGCAAAGCTCCTATGGGGAGAAATTGCTAACACAACTTTCTATGTCCAAAATAGATCCCCTCACCATGCCCTAAACAACATGATTCCTGAAGAAGTCTTCTTTGGTGAAAAGCTCGAGGTGGGGCACTTGAGGATCTTTGGCTATCTCGTCTACTTCCATGTACCAAAAGAAAAGAGGAACAAGTTGGAAGATTTAGGTAAGAAAGGACCTGTTGACCACTACGTGTCAACTACCCATAGCAGTACACCCCATTTTCTTCGCAAAAGGGATAGCGCTTGATCGACGTGTCCGTGCCATTTGACAGTCATCGTCGTCTTGATCATATTATGTTGTAAACCCAGTCTGCATGTGTAAATTGTAAATAATCTTAACAGAGATGAGTCATGTATGTAAATTGCCTAGGTGGACCTAATTTTCTAGTGATAATCTACGTTCGGGAAGGTTTTTTGTCTCACCGATCCATGATCGACAGAGTTTTCCTTCAGCCTAACCCCAAAGCCGGAATGAATTTTGTCATTAGAATCTTAGGGGAATCCTAGTGCGTTGATGTGCTAGATTATAGTTGTGTCACAGAATTGGGTGATCTATGAGAGGCTATGTCAAATGGGTTTTCTCCCTTGAGATGTAAAATTGTAAA
>APFE030392933.1:0-49278 GCA_000404065.3 Pinus taeda | reverse complement strand
TTTGAATAAATAAATGCAGAATTTTAACTTTTTAATATATTAAAATGCATTTAAAAATTCGACGGATGAGATTAAAAGGGATTTTGATCCTCATCGACGGTCGAGATCATTTTGACATGGATCACTTGAACTAGTCGTTGGGAATTTTTCCTTTAAATAGGGTGCTAAGGGTCATTTGAGATCAGATTCGATTTGTGAGTCTTGTGCTGAAGAAAGCTCTCTTGTAAACTTTTTTTGGTGCTAATAAAGAAAGACTTTGGGGTTGAAATCTTGCTGGTGTTACTCTCCTGAAGTGTTGTGAGCTGTTTTATTTTCTGCATATTTTTATTTTTCAGCCATTAGTAATAGCTTGATGTAGAGTATTGTTGAACACAGGTATCTTGTTCACTTGCTAGGGTTTGAATGGTATTAGAATTTCTGAAATAATGGCAGGTATCTCCATTGCATCTGGGATCTCGTACTGTTTTTCTCTCTTTATTGATGGTTGAAGTGAGTTGTGCAGGAAATCCTTATTGAGAAAATCAGTGGGCGTTTGGGGAAGTTCTCGGTTGAACCAACCAACTCCCGCAAAGCTCTCTCTTGCAAAGCCCAACCAGTTTTGATTCTGGGTTTATCATTTAGAGTTTATTTCTGAGTTGCATGAGAGTTTTTTTAAAGCATTTCATAGTAAATCTGAAGTTCTGAAAATATTATGGAGGGTTACTGACAAATCTGGTTGTTGCAGAGTCACAAAGTTGTAAATTTAGTAGCTGGTTTATAGGGTTTTAATTTTTATCCTTGCATATATTATCTCTGGGTGTTTGTTCTGCCATTGCAGGTTGCAAATCTGAAGGTGAGATTAAATCTTGAAGCCAGATCTAGCCCCTGGAGGGTAAGATCTGGCCTCAGAATCAGTTTTCTGCAGGGACATAGTTCTGCTGTTTGGAATTTCATTTGCATTGCAGGAAAAGAAATTTTATTGTGAAGTGGGTTTCTCCGCACTTACGTACAACTATCCTCATCGTTTCATTAATCCTATCGCTGCCCATCTGTTGGCTGTTATACGCATAGCTCAATCCACCTCCACGCACATTGTTACATCTCCTTTCACGTTTCTACTGTAGCTGCCCTCCTCGCATCCTGTCATTCAGCCGCCGTCATCGCAGCTCCATCATCCTTCCCCTATCCACCATCGAATTTGTATCCAAACGCAGTTTCATCGTTGCCATTGCTGCTTTTCCCAGCTCCCATCTCTGCGCTACAACCTTTCCATCGTAGCTCCTTCTCAAGTTACCCAAGCGCTGCCATACACTGCTGTGCACAACCTCCATTCGCGTGTTGTCCCCTGCCAGATCCATGTGGTCCCTGCTTCGGCCCTTCTCCATCCCGTAGCCTCTCCTCTTCTGCCCTTGTCGTTGCCAGACCTGCGTTCATCCTTTAACAACCTTCATTCGACCTGCAGCCTGTCCACGAGTAGCGTTCCACGCAGCCCCTCCCGTTCCACGCAGCTTCTTTGGATCGACGACCCCCTTGCAAAAGACAAACAATCATTCGCTTTAGATTTTTTTTCTTTTTTCTCTGAGCGGCTGTTGGTTTACGTTAGGAGTTAGGGTAGTGATTTGTTAGATTTTATTTAAGGCGTCGTATACTCATGATTCAGGGTTAGAATTAAATTCTTTTATATTTATTTGTTATTTAACTTAGAGCGTCATTGCATGTAAATATTATTAGCCCAAGTTTGGTTTTGATTCATTTTTTTTCTTTAGTTTAGATTTAGTTTTGATAAACAATTATAAAAATATTATTATTATATATATATATAGAAAGAGGTTTTATTGTTTTTATTTTAAAGTAAAAAATAAAAATAAATTAAAAATAAAAATAAAAAATAAAATTGGAATATATATATATATATATATATATTTTTTTTTTTTGTTTCATATTCATATTTCATTTCATATACATTAGATAAGATTTTAGATTTTAATTTATTCAAAAAAAAAAAAAAACTAAAGCTAAACCTAAAAAAATAAAGATATTTTTTTTCTTTTAATTTAGCTTCTAATTATGTAGTTTTAGTTTATTTGATTTAGTTTCTTTTAAATTTCAAATATTACTTTAGATTTTAGATTAATTTTACTTTTATTTTGACTTAAAATAAAAAAGTATATATATAAAAAATTAAATTAATTTTCATTTTCTTATATAGATTAGTGTTAGATTAGAGTTAAGTTTTAGGATTTAATTTAATTTTTATAGTTTGGTTAAGTTTCATTTTACTTAAAAAAATAAAATAAAAAATAATAAAAAATAAAAAGGTTTCCTCTTAGTTTAATTCAAATTTCGGATTTAAAGTTTCATTTACTTAGTCTTTAGTCTTGTTTTATTTAAAAACTAAAATATTTTAAGAAAGCTTAACAAAAAATTGAAATTTTCATTTTGGCGACTTTTGTAGTGTTTATGTTCCATTTCTCTATGGCTAAATGCAGTTAAATGTTTAGTTAAAGTTAGCTGTGTGAAAGTGGCAACTGATCAACATTTAAATTCTTTGATCTTTTAAAGCATTTAATTTTTTTTTAAGTTTAATTGCTGGATCATTGTTGAAGCATTGTGAATTTATTGGATATCTTGCATTGCTTGGGTTATTTGATGATAAATGTTTGTTTTACATGGTTCATATTTCTGCAACATCTAATCATTTAATCATTAACTCCATAAGGCACTGGTCTATTAAACTTAACAAAATCAATTTAGTGCTTGTTTCCTCGTGTCTCCCAACCCAACTGGTCCACAGTTGGTCATCTATTGTCCCATAGGGTCTACCCCCCTTAGCTGCGGGAGACAAGCTTAAACGGAGAGATCAGGGATCAGGGTGACAACCCCCGGTCTGAGCGTTGTCGTGACAATCTGTGCGACAACAGGACCAAGGTACGTTTGTTGGTTATTGTTGGAATTCTAAAGCTTACAAAATATATGTACCTAGAAAAAGAAATATAGAGTAGAGCATGGATATAACATTTGATGAAGATGCAACCCTTGGAAAGGCAAGAGACATTCTTCCTCCTGCTAATGTTGATAGACAAGAGGATGTATTTGAAATACAAGAAGATCCTGAGGCTGAAACTAATCTTGCTGATGAACCCATGGAGCCCATGGATCCCTTGGATCCTCTTCCATGTGATCCTCCTGCTAGAAAAAGACCATTATGGCTTCGTGACACTCTTCAAGATGTTGATCAACATGGTGCCCCTAGAGGAACCTTCAAAGAAAGCAAGAAACCATGCGGGTTCCAAGGATATGTTGTAGCCACAAGCAACATTATTCAAACTGAACCATGCACTTTTGAAGAAGTTGTGAAAGATCAAGTGTAGAACGATGCAATGGCTAAAGAATATGAGTCCATCATTCATAATGATGTATGGGAGGTAGTTACAAGACCCCAAGGTAAGTTTGTTGTGTCTTCTAAATGGCTATATAAAATTAAGCATAGTGCTGATGGTTGTATTGGAAAATATAAAGCTAGATTTGTAGCTAGAGGTTTCTCTCAGAAAGAGGGAATAGATTATGATGAGATTTTTGCACTTGTTTCCCGATACACCACCATTCGTTCTATTATGGCTCTAACTGCTAGCTAGGGATGGACTCTTCACCAAATGGATATGAAGACTACTTTTCTGCATGGTTTCCTCAAGGAAGAAGTATTTGTGGAGCAACCACAAGGCTTTAAAGTACATGACCGAAAAACTCATGTTTGTAGACTGAAAAAAGCCCTCTATGGTTTGAAGAAAGCTTCAAGAGCTTGGTATTCGCACATTGATAGCTTCTTAATGAAGGTTGGTTCAGGGTTGTGGGGGAGCAACTCCCCCATCTCGAACCCACTCCCGGAGCGCGCTCCGGGCGGGGGTGACCCCGAGTGCGCGCTCCCTAATTTTTTTTCACTCCTTACCTATTCAAGAGTGATAGAGGGAGCTATTGAAGATTGGAAACAATTTTTTTTGAGTGGGGCGGCCTAATTTTCAAGCCTATGTCCCTAGTGTTGATATGCAGTTCATGGTAATGTTTAAGAATAAAAGCAAAAGGATCCTTCTACTTAAATTTGTAACATTACCATAAAATGACTTAGGATGTTTGAGAGTGGTTTTGACCTCATTGGATTTCATATGGAGAAAGTAGAATTTTAGATCTCAAACAAAATCCAACATACTTATCATTTTTTTAGGATTTCGGGATTGGGGGGATTGCAATGTTTCCATTGGATTTTGTCATGTACATATGGAACTTGTATTTAATCAAGAGCACCAATCCGTCTTTGCGGGGGAGAATCCCAGTAATCAAGAGCACCTAGGGTACTAGGGTATGGAACTTGTGTTTAATCAAGAGCACCAAGGTCGTTTGACTATGCAGGAGGATCTCCCAATAAAGCACGAGACAATAAATTAGAAATTTCTCATGGCAAGACGGTCAAGCAGTAGATAATAGATTTACTTGTCTTTTCTAGTTTCGAGTACTTTTTATAACTATTGACTCTGTCATATTTATTATGGTATTTTTTATAAACAATATATGGCAATTTAAGTTTGAAGTCGACATTTATAACTCATTGGTAATGAATAATGAATATGATGCTTCGTGAAAGTTGAAAGTTGAAAAATTTCATTTCATGTTAGATATTCTTTGTTATCATTTGGTTACTTGGTAATGGTGATGGTTACAAGTACAAGTTACATCTTTAGTGATCAATGATAATAAATGTTATATATTGAATTTTGAAAGCTTGAAACTTTAAGATTGATGAATCATGAGACTCGATATGTTGTATGTTACTAACTTGTGGCATGGTTGATGATGATTATAGCTTCTAGATGATTGATGTTATATGGTTCAATCCATGTTTTTATGTTTTTAATATCTAATTCATCATTCTACATGCTTTTGTTAACATATATGCATCAAAATATATAAAAATATATACTATATGAAAATTTGCTCCCGATTCGCTCCCGAACCGGGGGCATTTGAAAATGTTGCTCCCCGCTCCCACTCCTGCTCCCAAGTAACCTTGGCTTGGTTTTACTAGAAGCAATGTTGATCCAAATCTTTACTTCAAAACAATCTAAGGTATGCCTTTGATTTTGGTATTATATGTTGATGATTTATTTTTTATTGGTGGTGGAACTCTTATCCTCTAGTGTAAGAGGGAGTTAGCTTCTGAATTTCAAATGAAAGATCTTCATTTGATGCACTACTTTTTGGGTCTAGAAGTATGGCAGAGACTTGGTGAAATTTTCCTTTCTCAAGGAAAATAAGTTGTCAAACTACTAGAAAGATTTGGCATGATAAAATATAAACTCATGAATACTCCAATGGAGTTTAATTTTAAGAAGCTGTGTTGTGACGCTGTAGGACCTGATTTGGCTACTCCTTCTGAGTATCGACAATTGATTAGGGCACCGATGTTCTTAGTGAACACTAGACTGGACATATGTTTTGTGGTCAATACTCTGAGCCAATATATGATTAAGCCACACATGCACACTTGATTACTGCAAAGCATGTGCTGAGATACCTGCATGGGACCATCAATCTTGGATTGAGATATATTGCTAGAGATGTAAGACTACATGGGTACTTGGATGTTGATTGGGATGGTAACTCTATTGACAAAAAAAACACATTTGGGTGCTGCTTTATCTTAGGATCTGCCATAATATCTTGGACGAGCAGAAAGCAAAACTCTGTAGCCCTTAGTAAGGCTGGAGCCAAGTACATTGCTGCTAGCATGGCTCGCTGTGAGGCAGTATGGCTAAGAAAACTCTTTGGAGAACTGTTTGAGCATGTTTTGGATACGACAATAATTTATTGTGACAATAAGAGTGGGATTCGACTTGGTGAAAATCTTGTGTTCCATGACAAGTCCAAGCACATTGAGATCAAATATCACTATATTTGTGATATGCTGTAGAGAGGAGCAGTAAAACTCCATCATATTGCAACTGATGATCAAATAGATGACATACTTACCAAGCCTTTGTCGAAGGGGAAGTTCTTGGTTTCTAGAGAGCAGTTTGGACTGACAGATGTGACCTTCCCTAGAGGGGTGGTCATGGATGACAGAGATGAGACTTGGTTGTGCGCGATCCTTGTCAAGTGGTAACCCCCCTAAGCAAAGACTTGGTTGTGCACGATCCTTGACAAGCGATAATCCCCCAAGGAGAGATGAGGCTTGGTTGTGCGTGATCCTGGTCAAGTGGTAATCCCCCCCAAGCAGAGATGAGACTTGTTTGTGTGTGATCCTTGTCAAGTGATAATCCCCTCAAGCAGAGACTTGGTTGTGCGCGATCCTTAACAAGTGGTAATCCGCCCAAGCAGAGATCAAATTTAGTTGTGTGAGATCCTTGTCATGTGTTGGCAAGTGGTAATCCCCCCAAGTGAATATAGGGTGATGGATGAATCTCTCGTATGATGATTCTTCTTCATTAGATTGTAACATCATTGATCCTTGTTTCAAAAAGAAATTCCTCCCTCGATGAGAGGGAGTGTTGAAAATTGGTAGCTAAGGGATGAATTTCCTTGAATAAAATCTCATTTCCGACTATTCTAGAGTGACTTTCTAAAAATAGAAAGTCATGTCTATCATTTCAAGCAAGACTTTGCAAAAATAATAAATCACCATGCTTCAATTGGTAATCAAGTATGATGATGGAAAATCACTTAACTTATCCTTAATCAATCTTAATTGTTCAATTTCTACCTCATCATCAATATTATTATTATTATCCTTATGATAATATAATATTATTATTAAAAGGGAAATACATGTCATATTTCCTAATTGGCACTCAATTATGCCACTTTGCACTTCTCTCTCTCTCTCTCCTTGATGGCACGTGTAGCCCTCTCTCTCACTTAATGATGCGATACTCTCTCTTAATGGATTCGTTGCACTCCTCTTACACGCATTAAAGACTCGTCATAAAAGATTCCTCTTACGCACGCTTCAATGCATATGTTACACTCTCTCCTTCAAGGCATGCGTATTCCTCTTTATGGCATGAGTTACAAAGGCAAGCATATCTCCTTAATGACCTGAGTTACAAAGGCATGCATACCTCCCTAAATGGCATTTGTAACTCCCTCAAGGTATGTGAGTTACTCCTCCTTCATGGCTCGAACTCCCTGCTCCTATATATATGTGCTTCTCATCTTTAGTACTTACTCACTTGTGCATTGTGAAAGGAGAAATTGAACTTGTGAAAGAGAGAGTTGGAGAGACTAGAGAAGGATTGAGAGAGTGAGATAGAGATTTGGAGAGTAAGAACAGAACCTAGTGAGCCAAAGTGATTCAGTGCTTGCATCAGTTGATGCTATTAGAGATCTTCTTGCTACAACTAGTTCAGATTTGGGTGAACTTCTTCATTCTCTTGATATCTCATTCTATTCTATTTCTTTGCTGAGCAATTGATTTCTAGATGAAAAATCTGGTTTGGTTTTCCCCTTGTGGATTTTGCCTTGGTCATTGGACCTAAATTCCTTGTGTCTCATTGTTTTGTTGGCTGTCTTCTATTTTGCATATGGTTTATATGGTGTATGTTCTATCTACAATTGTTTAACTGATATTGTAGCTGGAAGAAGTTTCATTTTAAGTAATTGTTTTAGCATAGAACATCTATTTTCAACAATTAAAAATTGGAAAAAAAACTGTTTATTCTGTTATTTTTCAAGTTTCATGATAATTTTCTATATTTTCTTAAATATTGCCGATAACTTAAATTTTGGATCCCTAGCAATAAATTTCCAATAATGAGAAATGTAACATTGCTCCTAACCAATGTTGGTTGCTCCACTAAAGATCCACAATGAGCAAGCATTGACATTGGTAAGTCCTCTTTAACACCTGTTGATTTTTCATGATCTTCTAATCTGATAATTACTTCCAATGGTTTCTTCATTAATTCATCTTATGTCACATATATTATTAAGCAATTATACACAAAAAATATCAATAGTAAAATAATAATGATAGTAGGATCATGGAGAGACAACCAAACACAAGAGACACAAATTTTACCCTGGGAAAACCCTAACTAGGGAAAAACCCAACAACTTTTTCTTAGAGAAATTGTCCAATTTAACAAGAGATATGAATTGACTTTTCTAGTCAAACTAGGTGAGACTGACCACAATATCCAATGAGTCAAACCTAGTCAAACAAACCACATTTTCGACCTCTTGTAACTCCTAAGAAACCCTAGTCAACTGCAGTCAACTTGCTAGATACAGGTTGAATTTCGGTCTCCTGATGCTACTCAAAAAAGCTTGGTCTGTTGCCCATAAGTCTGCCCAGAAAGATTGGTTCTGTTGCTTAGAAGATTAGGTGGTCAATGTAGGTCAAAGTTTCAAACTTCGTCTTTTTGCTCTCTCTCTCCTTCGCATGTGTGAACATAATTAGATGATTTTTTTCATCCTATTTGCTCCAAATGTGTGAGGACGAATAGCAATATATAGTGATTGGAGTGCCCGAATTGGTGTGCCTTTTCATTGAGCCGTCTTGTAATTCTTCGAGGGCTAACTTGAATTTTGGAGGCAAAATAAATTCAAATTTAAATTTTAAATTCCCTCATTTTTATTTTTCCTTTGAATATTGACTGCAACTACCAAAATTCAATAGCACCTACACTTGCATCACTCAAATTTATAAGAGAAAACAATATAGTTTTCCACTATCTCCCACATCAAGCACTCCAAGTAGTATTGGGGTTTCCATTGCCACAAAACCCTAGTTTTCTTCTCTCATGTGAACCATAAGAACAAGTTCTCCCATTGCTCCTCTAGGGTTTCTCTCAAACCTTAGCTTTCCTTATCATTTTACGACAAACCCTAGCCCTAATGCCTTGCTTTCGTTCACAAGAGAACACTAGCATACTAGACAAGAGTGTAAAGCACAATTGAAGAAGTACAAATGAAAGAGAGAAGTTTGCTCTAGCTCTCACATCTTTAATACTTGATGTTGTGATAAATGAAAATACTCTCTCCCCTCTTTAATTTATATGATAGGTGAGGAAGGCCAACAATAGTAAAGTGGATAAGGTCCACAAGCATGCAACCTAACTATTCACTAGAGAGGCTCACATGTGAAGTGCTCCAATGTTAAGGTGACACATGTCAAGCTTTAAGATAAGCATATCCATCAAACAAGGGTCCCAAGGTAAGCACTCCATAAGGCAAGATCCAATGCTCGCTCCAAAGGTCCCTAGTACACCAACACTACCACCTAAGCAATATACTTTGTTTGGTCTATCACAATGTTGCAAACATCGACATTAGGATAAAATCGAGAAGGGTCTAGAAAACCAAAATATTGTAAAAATCAAGAAAAATGGTAAAAATTGGCAAACATCAGCAAAATTAAGATACTACCAAAATATCAGTGGAAATCAACAAACATTGGCTAGGCAAACAAATAGCGATTTCACGATAAAACCAGGATGTTTGCAACATTGGTCTATCACACCTCCATAAACAATCCTCAATTGAAGCATTATAAGTCAAGTAAAAGTGTCCATGTAAGCAACTAAGTGACCCCATGCTCCCTAGGGCTCATTTCCCTCCTCCTAAATACCCTAATGTTGCTTCTCCAAATAGCCCTGCCCTCCATTTGTGTCTCATGAAGAATGCCACTATGCCACATAGAAATCCAACCTTCTAAGAAAATGCACCACATAAGCATGAAGTTAAGGTATAGAAGTCTATGAGTAAGTTATCTCCAATGCATATGCTTTCTAAGGTACAATCAATGGTACGCATTGTTCTTGCAAAATCTAGCACTTTAGTGCAAAATGTCACTAAGCACTCTAGATTAAGGGCAACAATGGAGATTAGCCACCGTTGTTACCTCCCCTATTGTTATGTGGGTGGATATTATCCTCACAAGGGAGGCTTCCCTACCAAATCTCAAAGATTAGATAACCCACGGATTCCTAGGCTTGACACCCTCCAAGGATTCTGTTAAATAAAACACCAAAAGATGATATTCAATAAGGTAGGGCTTAGGTGGGATGAGAGATAATTCAAGGTAATGAGTTCAAGACCTATGGCTAAATCTAGAGGGCTTGGATAGTTTTGGAGAGGTTTAAATAGATCCTAAACACAGGCCACCTTTAAATTATCAATTATTGTTATAAATTAAGGTTTTTAAGAACAATTTAGAAGCAAAATTTGTGAAAGAAATAATAAAATAGCCTATAATCAATGATAAATAATAAATAAAAAAGGCTATTAAAGCTGAAAATGCATAAAATATCTATGAAATCCTAGACTTCAACAATAAAAAGGTGGCTGAAAATGCATTAAACCAATATTTTGTTTTTTCAATTTAGTATATGCAAAGACTATTCCTAGGACTATGAGGAAATATATTTTATGCTATTAAATGCAGATTTTGCTGTAACCTAGCTCTAATCTACCTTAGAAAGATAGAAAAAATGAAAAGTTGTGGTTTTAATTTTTTTTTTCTTTATAATGATTGACACACAAAATAGACCAGTGCCTTTCTTAATCTTGGGCATTGGAGTCAAAGGGCGGGGTCTATTGCAGAAAATTGATTGGAGCGAGTTATGCGAGAAAAGTTTCTCTGTCAAAACCCTAGAGACTTTCAATCAATTGGAGAATTAAGTGCAAGGAAGCTATACTAAGGTTCCTTGATGGAAACCTTGGTGATAATTGTGCAAAAGGACATGTTAGAGCCATAAAAGATTCAATACATTAAGATGAAAATTTTAGTGAAATCCTAATTATACAATAATTGCCAAATGGAAGAAGATACTCAAATTAAAATTGCGCAAAATCACCATAGAATCATTTCATCAATTCGAGAAAAAATTCCCTCCAATCACAATATCCTCCCCAAGACAATTTGCTACATCAATGTTGCATTGTGTCTAAGAGAAAATAGGCTGCAAGTGCACACTCTCTAAGAGACAAGTGTGTTGGTTACAATGATCCTCTTGAAATCAACTTCCCTCTATTGATAGGAGGACAACCGAGTTGATTTTGGACTAAAATTTTTAGAAAGCCCTAAAAATAATAAATTATGTGATTACAACTACAAGTTAAGTAGGTCACAAGCACCTAAAAGATAGCTATCTCAATGATAAAACATAATAATAATCCTCTTTTTAACCAACACATGTGAGTAAAAAGGCATCCAAGGGTGACACTGGCCGAAAAAATGAATATCTCCATTGAAATGTGCCATGGATAGGTCAAAGAGTGCTCCTCACTGAAAATGCATTCTTCTCATCAACAAAGTATCCAATCATTAAGAAAATCCCTCCTCAATTAGTCATCATCATCCAAGCCCATGTCATCACTGGAAGTGATATGAAGGGGACGTCACAAGGATAGGGCATGACATCATTGTTAGATTTAGGTAGCATCGGATAAGTCGTCTAGTCTCGATTTGTATCTAAGAGGGTAAACACGAGATCTCCAAAACCCAGAAAAGGTTTCACGAGATAAGCTTGTGAAACACCTTAATTAAATTAATTAGGCATCATTTACATTTTTCCCAAGTCTAACTTAGGAAAACTGGTTAATTAATGGGAATTAATTAACGATGATTGATAATGCCGTATAGACTCACACGAATCGAGTCTAAGATGATCTTAGTTGTTGATGAGGATCTAATCATGGCCATTGAAGTTGCAGTGAGAGATTATAAGAGTAGGTTGATGGGATGGAGAGACACACACAATGGTGACAAGAGGGGAGCGAGTTCCTTGGCAGATGGAGCTATCAAGTTACAAAGATTCAACAAGGAAGTGAATTCAAGTTGGAGAAGGAGAGCATCAATGATTGATGGAGCAGTAGAGAGAATTCCGGAGGAGTTTCTGTTGAAAAGTGCAACTAGGTTCGGTCATCATAATGACATGTGTAATTATGATTTTATGTAATTGATGTAAAGAAGAAAATAAAATTATTTTTGTAATGCTTGATTCATGGGTTTCATGATCAAGGAATTTTATTTTATAGTTAAGGCTCCAATTGTGAGTCTTTAGGGTTGGTCATCAAGTCATAAAGTCTAGGAAGTCAATGTCATATGTTGAAGACATGTTACATATTGTAAAAAGTAATTTTGATAACCCTCCAAAGACCTTGTCACAAGATATTCTTCATATCGGCCTAAAGATATTTCTAGAAAGGCATGTCAGCCTTGTCACTAGGAGAAGTCAACTTATTTGATGGGCAGACCACTATATATAGGCAGCTCGACCTTAATTTGGAGAGAAGAATTCGGTCAAGAAATCTTGAAGCAAGGAGAGGTGCGAAAAATCAAGGAAGATAACCTCATAACCAGCGAGAAGGAAGGGAAGAGCAAAGTTTTGGGCATTGTTTTTAGGGCTAAATCTCCTCGCACGCGTGGCAGAAACTAGGGTTTCTGCAACAGTCACATCAGTCTGTTGACGGTGCTGGAAATCCATCAACCAAGGGGATCACCTCGATGTGAAGTCCCAACTAGACCTCACACAGTTTGGTGTAGGAGTCCCATTAGGTATAAAGGCCCGATTGCCATATACTTAGAGATATGCCTTGGCTCTTGTTGTTAGCACATTAGAGTGTTATGTTGGTATCTTTGAATGTTAAGGTACGTGTGCCTGGTGAGTGCGTAATGTAACTGTGTCAAGGTTCTCTTACTACAAAGGGGGAGAGTAAAGTGAGCCTCTAAATGAGAGGTAGTAGTACCACCTAGGAAGAGACACATGCGAACCAGAAAGTTTTGTCCAACACCCAGCGGAATAGTCCACAGCAGTTGCCGTAGTCGTTAAAACCGAGGTGAAGGGGACAACACGTACACCACCTAGCGGAGTAGTCCACACGAATTTGACGGTCGTTATAACCAGGAAACAAAGATGGTTTGTCGAGTATCCTGTGGAGTAGTCCATAAGATGTGACAGCGGTGATAGCCAATACACAAAGGTGGTCTGTCTAGTATTCCACAGAGTAGTCCAAAGGAATGAGACAACGGTGATAAACAATACAACACATCTTCAACAATGTAAGTACTAAAATAACCAAAGTAGTTCAACTATCTTAGTACAGGTTAAGCAAACATGCATTACAAATGTTTAAAGAGTATTCTTACAAACATCTACAAAACATGCATGAAAATGTGTTGGCCTTAACAAACTTTTGAATTAAGCAAAAGTCCCAAGACACATCTGTGCACCATACATCACTAGTCCCAGTAGTGGGACATTGGAACCACTCCTTGCTCCTCAAAGAAAAAACTACAGACTCTCAAGGCTATGTGGGAGGAGCCATGGTGAAAGGTCCTTGTTCATACAATGGGAGGGGTATATATAGCCAAGGGTGATGCTTGACCCTTGTGACTCTTGGACCACCCTCATGACCGTTCAACTTCCAATGACTTTTCAACTAACATGACTCTTCAACTTCTTGTGTGCGTCCATTGGAATTCACTTTACATTACAATGAATTACAACAAATATGGCCCATAGTGGTGATGTGGCCAAGACAATTCATGACACAATTTGACATGACACTGCTGACATGTATTGACTGATTGTGGTGTCCGTGTCAAGCTGCTACATTGCTGAGTGATGGATGTACTCTTGGTGTGCTTTGTCTTCTCCTCTGCATGGCATAGTGCTGCGAGGTCTTCGATGGTCTTGGTCTTGCTTGTTGCTTGATGCGCTTGATACGTCTATTCAACTGCATGTAAGTCATCTAGCATGTGCGTTCCTTCTTCATCGCATTTGTTGTCTTGCCATGATCTATCAGTGTACCTGTTCCCGTAATTCATTCATGATGAGACGACATCAAATCCAAAACCTCCTAGTCTAGCATGGTGCATTTTTATCGTGTTCCGGGTGACATGGAGGGAGGACAACTCACTGAGACAGCGCAGAGTGCAACTTAGGGTGGAATGAGGAACTCCGAGAGGACAACCTGCATTGTCGAGAAAAACTGTGCAGTGACCACTAGAAGGCAGAATTGCGCAGTGAAGGACTCTAGTGGTAGCGGCAAGGTGGGACCTTGAGGGGCACTTCTGCACAGTTCCTGGTGGGAAGGCAAGATAACGCTGCAGGGGACCTGCCCGGCAGTTCTACATAGTTTTCAAGAGCAAGGCATGATAGGGCTGCAAGGGACTTGTTGAGCATGAATGCGCAGTTTTGGAGAACTGTGTAGGACAGGCAGCAGAGGGCCTACTAGACATGACTGCGTAGTTTTGGAGGACAATGCAGGATAGGTAGCAGAGGGCCTTCTAGACATGTCTACGCAGTTTTGGAGATCGGTGTAGGAAAAACAGTAGGAGGCCTGCTGGACACATCTGTGCAGTTTCTGAAGGTAGTGCAGAGCAAGGTAGTAAAGGACCAACAAAACATGTCTGCACAGTTTTGGAGATTAGTGCAGACCTAGATCTTGGTGCAGTGTAGGGTTCCGACAAACCAAAAGGAGGCTTGATGACTGTGCTTGAGAAATGCACAGTTCAGTTTGGACATGGAGGCAGTCTTCTGCGCAAATTTGAGAGGCAGACAGGCTGTCCGAGATTGCGCAGTGCAACTAACCTGGAGGACAACCTTAAGCACTACGCAGTTTCGGGCCGTAGATCAAGGTAACCGAGGGCTGAGACTATGCAATGCAGCTCAGTTGGGATCTGGTGGAAGAGGGTTGTCTGATCGGTCAAATTTTCAGGAAAATGGCTAAGTGTTGAAAGCAAGTGAACTTGTGCAGACTTGACATTGTGATCATACACTTAGCATACTTCGACGACGAGACAACACAGACCACCAATACAACAAGACAACATGCCCTCGGTGAGACTGTCTTAGCGCTGAAAGCAACAAGCGCGACCCTTGAGATAGACCTTCAGAGGACCATGACGACACTTGCACGACAATGCTTACAACTTTGTGTGTGAGTACGACAGATGTTTACATAGCGAAGACAACCCAAACACACAAAGACAAACCTTCAAACTCACGAGAACAAGATCGCAAGCATGGCAGAGCAATCAATATGCCAAAAGATGACCGCTTGTCAAACAAGCAAAAGGGTGAAAAGACTTCACAAGAGCTCATGGGGTGAGCTCAAGCATTTGCAACCATCAAAGGAAAAACCAAGGAAGACTCCGAAATTTGGATGCAAGCCAAAATTTTGGAGGGTGTTGCAGTCGCTACAACACAGTCCTAAAGAAAGTCATCTAAAGGGTCTCCATTCCAGCTCCTTTGCTAGTCGAGATCACCTAAAGAAGTCTTCAGGATAAGCGAAGAAGGAAAGGGTCTCCACTATATCTCAATCAAAGCTCACATGTGGGAATTGCAGTAGTACAGTCAGGCCGAGAATTGCAGCACTGTGGTAGGAGGCCGAAAAGTCAGAGTGGCCTAAGTTAGCAGTGCTAGAAGTTAGTTTGACTAAGTGTTGACTTGGCAAGAAGAAGCAACAGTGAAAGGAGGGATCTTGTGACTTGGTCTTGGAGAGGCAAATAAGTCAAGGGTCTTGGTCTTGGTATTCTTCTATTGAAGTTTCTATAAGAAGAAGAATTCGTTTGGGTTTTCCTCTCAAGTTGGAGAGATTTTGGCCCTGCCTGATCGCCTTACATTTTGTGTCTCTTGTCTCTTTATTGTTTATGCTTTGGTAGCTGTTTGATGAAGAAGAACACTATAATAATCTAACTAAAGAGAAGATCCAAATCTAAAGAAGTAAAAAACATTCACATGTAGTTATCATTATAGAGAAATCATCTAATCACTATGCCCTAGATTTCTCAACTTGGTATTAGGGCTAAGGTGACAAATCAAGGAAAGGCATCTCATTAAGGGACACACAAGCAATCAAGGATCAAATCTCGAAGGATATCAAAGCGAAGTCAAGATCTACAAAGAAGTATCAAAACCCTAGATCGAAGAAGAAGTTTACAGCAGAAGAAGTCTTGGGATCCTAGAAGACCACAAAGACCCTACTCAAGTTGAAGGGACTTATAAATCAAAGTTCTAGAGAAGCAAGATCTAGGACGTTGTCATCATCTTCAGAAGTTCTAAGGCAATTTCCTCTTGTTGAAGCAAGGACCTTACCATTGAAGAAGATCATCCTAGAAGCATCAAGACATCATCAAGGAGTCATCATTACCAACAAGGACATCACCATCAAAGGATCTAAAGTGATCCCCGTCTTTGTGGGATCAAGGATCATTCTTGAAGAGAACTATCTTCTTTTAGAAGAAGTTTTCTATTAACTATATCATCATCAAATTCAAGGAGGCAACAAGAGGAAGAAGCATCTTCACAAGTAAGTATGTTTATCTCTGAATCTGTCAAAATGTCTTTTTGCAAGGAAACAAAAAAATTGTTGGGGCTTCAAACTATCTTGCATGGAAGAAGAGGACAGATCTGAATCTCATTGAAAATGAGGTGATGGATCATGTCAAAGGCTCTATCACCAAACAATCGAAGGAAGATGCTCAAGCATTTGCAAAGTTTATAAAAGGGGAAGTGAGGGCTCAAAGGATTCTCATACATTCCATCAAGGATCCCCTCATTCCATATGTATCTAAACTCGATACCTCAAAAGAAATATATGACAAATTGGTAGAATTGTTTTCTGTAAGCACTGCAGGAGACATTATCTCTCTAAGGAAAGAATTGTATAAGCTAAGGATATCAAATGAAGAAGGGATAGCCTCATACTTTATGAGGATATCTGAAATAAGGGATCAACTTCAAGATCTGGGTGAAATAATGTTTGACAAAGAGATGACCACTATAGTACTAAATGCACTACCAGAGGAATGGGGTAACTTTACTTCAAGCATTTATGGGAAGAAAGAAGCTACTCCATTCCAGGATCTATGCTCTTTATGCAAAATTGAAGAAACCAGATTGAAGGCAAAAACTGATGTAGGATCCAATGAGCAAAATCAAGCATATGCTACTATGGCAAAGAGAAGAGGAAAGTCTGAGAAATTTGGTCCCCAGAAAAAGAAGAAGAAACCGGCTAAGGTTCAATGCTATGGATGTCAAGAATATGGGCATTACAAAACAAATTGTCCTAAGCTCAAGAAGGACAATAACAAAAGAGGTAGAGGAGAAGCCCATATCACCGAAGAAGTGGAGGAAGCTGAAATGAAGAAATCCAAGAAAGAGGAAGTAAAAGATCTCTACTATGATTGAGATAGTCTTCCTCACCTAGTTCTTTTCAAGTTCCTGTTTTCAAGTTTTCTGTTGTAAGATATGGCTATTGCAAATCACTAAGGAAAATGATTGGATGCATCATGGCATCATAGAAGCATTAAAAACAAGAGCTCATGATCATAGAGAAAAGTAGCAGATAAATAAGTTTATGGCAATCACCTATGGAAGGATATAGCTCTTAGTAACCTCATTAGAAGCATAAGTGACACTTATGGGAAAAAGAAGAAAAACGTTATCTAGCACAAAGGTCATCATACATTAGTCAAAAGGGAACATTTGCTAGATGAGGATACTCAAGATCCTCTATTGGAATCTTCATCAGAAGGATCACCAATCTAAAGAAAGAAAGGGTTTCATTAAGAATTCCAACTTGTGGAATTCATGGGATGATGGTATGATGACAAAAGAGGTGAAGCAGATCAAGGGATTGAAGTTATTTCGATCAAGGAAGTTGCTGAAAGGAAGTCTAAGATGACCTAAAGGAAAATGAGGTATGTATGCTTGTATTCGATATTGTAGAGTCAAGTCATATGGTTGCAGGTAACATGGATACATGTTCTATCTTGAGAGCATGATCAAAAGAAAAGGATCTCCTCCCTTGAAAGAATGCAGGAAGGCACAGTTCACACATTGTCTAGATGAAATCAACATAATATGTCTTCATATGAAATATGAGGTGGTTGACAAAAATTCGAGGAACTATCACTGGAAGTTCCTAGAAGGAAATGTGTGAAGAAAGAGAGGAAGAGATCATGAAATATGCAACTATGGAAAATGAATTCAACATCCGAGCACTGAGAGATTTGACTAGGATATCTCCATGAAAGATATGAAGACTCTGATGAAGTTTGAAAAAGAAAGAGACCCTTCACAATATATATCTTTTGGAGATGTGTCAATGTGTATGCAAGATGTTGATGCGAACTAGAAGATGTCATGATGAAAGACCATCACAAAGGTAATTTTGATTTAATGATTCATTTCTTATTTTTGAATAATATCTGGATGGGCTTAAGTAGGTCTGCTAAGGGAAGAGTTGTGCATGTCTTCCAACACAGATGTCCATGTAGTAGGATGAAAGATCCTTAAGGAAACATGGTAGCAAGGAAGGCCAGACATGAACTACTGAATTACTTTCTACGAAAGGAATAATGACATGATTGACTCATGGATGAAAGTGATGGATGGTTTGTGCCCTGCGAAGAAGTCCCAAAAACATGAAGACTCCTAAATAAAGAAAAAAAAGTTCATGACATCGTAAGGAAGAGTTCTTCAAGCAGCTAGTTGTCCCATCATCTCCACCTAAAGAGCTACTGTAGGTCCCTAATTAAGAGGGAGCTTAGGTACATTCCTTCCGTAGGAATGAGTACATTCCTTCAGTGGAATGGGTATGTCCTCCCTAAGTTAAGAGGGAGAGATATACACATCATTCTTGTCTTCACTTGGGAAGATAGAATGGAGGATTGGGTAAACATCTAGCATCTAATACTCTTTGAGGACAAGTTAGGGCATCCAAGATAAAGGGTAGTCATAGAGGACCGATATACTTTGAGGACTAGGAATCCAAGATAAGAATAGTCCTGGTGGAGCATACTCTGAGAGAACCCGGGTGGGGTATGTTTCGAGAGAGACAATGATGAGGGTGTCGATACATCATTGGTCTCGCTAGCATTGTGCTCTAATCTTGTGGAGTGATAGAGTTGTTAGTCAAGGCTTTGCTATGTGATAATGCTAGATGATATGATGCTATACAGATGGGTTACCAATCCAACTCTTCTTATGAGAATTCTTTAGATTGAGAATGTCCAAGTACCTTGTATGGATAATGAATGCCTCCCTAGTTAAGAGGGAGTGTTGAAAAGTGTAACTAGGTTTAGTCTTCATAATAACGTGCAATTATGATTTTATGTAATTGATGTAAAGAAGAAAATAAAAATATTTTTGTAATGCTTGATTCATGGGTTTCATGATCAGGGAATTTTATTTGTTAGTTAAGACTCCCATTGTGAGTCCTTAGGGTTGGTCATCAAGTCATAAAGTCTAGGAAGTCAATGTCATATGTTGAAGACATGTTACATATTGTAAAAAGTAATTTTGATAACCCTCCAAAGACATTGTAACAAGATATTCTTCATGTTGGCTGGCCTAAAGATATTTCTAGAAAGGCATGTCAGTCTTGTCACTAGGAGAAATCGACTTATTTGATGGGCATACCACTATATATAGGCAACTCGACCTTCATTTAGAGAGAAGAATTTGGTCAAGAAAATTTGAAGCAAGAAGAGATGCAAAAAAACAGCGAAGGTAGCCTCATAACCAGCGAAGAGGGGAAGAGTGAAGTTTTGGGCACTGTTTTTAGCGCTAAATCTATTTGCACGTGTAGAAAAAACTAGGGTTTCTGCAACAATCACATCAATCCACAGAAAGTCATCTAAAGGGTCTCCTTTCCAGCTGCTTTGCTAGCCAAGATCACCTAAAGAAGTCTTCAAGATAAGCAAACAAGGAAAGGGTCCACTATATCTCAATCAAGCTCACATGTGGGTTGCAGTAGTATAGTTGTGCCTACAAAAGATCTAAAGAGATATCTATTGAATCCAATGAAGAAGATGCGCTACTATTTGAAGAGAAAGAGCAACATGACAAGTCACCTACAAATCAAAAAGAACGACCAAGTGAACCTATTCAACCTACCATCATTCCCGAAGCAAAGAAGAGACTAGCTTGGTTGAGAGCTACACTTGAAGAAGCAGGACCCAAAGTAGCAAAGGGCACATTCACAGAAAGCAAGAAGCCGAAAAGATACACAAGATATGCAACATACATGACGAAGTTAATTGAAGCAGAACCAACCACTTTTGAAGAAGTCGCTCGTCAAGAAGAATGGAAGAAAGCGATGCAGGAAGAACATCAATCTATCATGAAGAATGGGGTTTGGGAAATCGTTCCTAGACCTAGTGACAAATCTGTTGTCACTTCCCAATGGATTTACAAAATAAAACATGGCGTTGATGGCATAGACAAATACAAAGCAAGATTTGTTGCAAGGGGTTTCTGTCAAAAGGAAGGAATAGACTATGAAGAAGCATTTGCTGCTACTTCCAGGTACACTACTACTAGATCTTTGGTTTCTTTAGCAGCCACTATGGGATGTGTTGTTACACAAAGTGTCTAGGCATCGCGACAACGCTCAGATTAAGGGTTGTCACTCTAATCCTTACTTACTTCGTTTAGACTCTCTCCTAGACAAGTCAAGGGGGGTAGTCCCTAGGGTGAATGAATGAGGGTAGCCTGTGGGACATAGGCTCCAAGAGACTTAAGGATGAACAACTTGATGATTATGAAACAAGTCTTGGTTAACCGAGATGGATAGATCAAACAATTAAGACGAATGTAACCACAAGATAGAAATGATTTTAGACCAGTGCCTTAATATTCAGTTAACCATAAACCAAATGAAAGCAAGTTATCTAGAGAAATTTTTAAATGTGATGAAAATGACGATCATGAACAACTAAATGTAAATGCCCAAAAATTTATCATGCAAGATATTCTAGCAATTAAATACCATGAAGAATTATGAAACTTATGTAGTATACGATTCTAGATTTAAAATGATTTTCTTCAATAACCCAGATCTAGAAAAAATTATCTTCCTCCTATAATCAATCTTTAGATATGATTCTAAAACATTAATCACGCTTGACAATAGAGAAATCAATGCAAATTTAAAATTTTACACTTAACACAAAAAAGACATCAAGGAACTTTAGATTGAGAATTTAATTACCCATTAGGTAAATTTTTAATGTGCTAAGCTTATGAAGCAAAGTTAATGTGGCAATAAAATTTTTTAATGTGACCAAAAATAAAAATCAAAAGAGCTTAATTAAATTTACGGCCACATAAAAATATTTTTTTTAAATGTGAAAGCTAAGTTCTGCTTTTCATTTATTTCATTCACAATTTCAAAGTCACAAAAATGATTTTTTTTGTTTTTTGTTTTTTGTTTTTATATTTTTTTAGTTTTTATGATTTTTTTAGTTTTTTTTAAATGTTAAAAATTCAAATTAAAATAAAACAAAAGATTAAAGATATTTTTTTTTTAATGAAAAGCAAACAAAAAAATCAAATTGAATAAAGAAAACCTAATAAAACCTAAACGAAACTAAAACCTAAGAATTAAAGATTAAAAAAAAAAGGTAAAGTCAAATTTTTGTATTTTGTGTATGCAGGACTGGTGGCGGCACGAGCTTCGAGCTTGAGCGATGGCAACATGCAGGAGCCGCAAGTCAAGGACTGGGCAGCGAGAAAGTCGAGGGAGGTGATGCAAAGGAGCAAGGGACGAGGGTTAGCAAGCATGAAAGAAGGAATACGCGGGCAGAGAAACAACGTGGAGATGTATTTTTGTTGCAGGTAAAGAAGACCGCAGGAGGAGCAGGAAAAGGAAGCCACATATGGAAGGGAGATGGACATGATTCGAAGAGAAAATGAGAGGGATGTGATTGCAAGTTTGAAGGGGTACCCCAGTTTGGATGCAGGGTTTGTAGGTTCGAGGAGAAACTTCAAGGCCGCGGGAAAGTGTAGCATCTTGGACGTTGCAACAAGAAGATGAGGGTTTTACAGGTGCAACAAAGGAGAAAGACTGGCGGAATGGAGGAGTAAGGGGACAATTTCGATGCAGGACAGAGGATGAGGGAGCAGTGAGGTTTTTTGCAGGAAAAATAAAAATAACCCATAGAACAAAATGAATTTCGAATTTTTTCTAGAGTAAAAACACCACAAAAGGATGGAAAAATGCAGCAAAAGACAACAACAAAATTTCGAGAGGCTTCTGGGAAGAAAATGGTAGCCCAAAAACTCCAGAAAAAACCCAGAAAAATTTAAATTTCGAACCAATAGATCTTTGCTTAAATTTTTTTCTCCCAAAAGACCTTAGGTCTGAATTTAAAACCCTTAGACTAAAAATAATGCCCCTACAAAATGATATTGAGGCTAGATCTTACCCTTCAGGAACTAGATCTGGCTTCAAACAAGAATTCTTCTTTAGATCCGTTGTTGCAAAAATGAAAAAATAAAACACCTAGAACGATATCTACAATGATAAAAACATAACCTAGTTAAATTACAATAATTACAAGCTGAAGGCTCTAAGTAGCCAGATTTATCATGATGCCACAGAAATTAAATTTTTTTAAAATTTTAAAGGAGGTGCTAACTCGAAACCCTTTGTGCATCACCAATTTTTTATTTTTATTTTTATTTTTTATGATAAGTCCAGAGCTAATTCAGCTGGGCTCTTCAAGAAACACTGTTCGAGAGATGGCTGGTCCAACTGAAAACTTCCCCTAACGCCTGAGGATGTAAATCAAGATTTCCTTGCAAAACTCGATCCAGCCATTAAAAATAGAGCAAGAAAATAATAATAATACTTAGACAAATAGAGATACCTGCTATTACGTTCAAAATTTAGATTATTATTCAAACCCCAACAACTGAGCAAGATACCTGTACTCAAATCATTTTTAAGAAGTTATCATCAATGGCTTTAGAAAAAATTATGCACAAAAATAAAACTTCTTACAGTATTCCCATGAAGAGTAACACCAATAGAATTTAACCCCAAAGTCTTTCTTTATTATCCATAAAAAAGATTACACCAGAGCTTCTTGCTAAGCACGTGACTCAAAGATCGGATAGATCGTCTGACAAATGACTTCCTATTTAACGATAAATCCTCCAACAACTAGTTCGAGTGATCCTTGTCAAAGCAATCTCGATCGTTGATGAAGATTAAAATTTCTTTTAATCTCATCTGTCGAAATATTTAAATTTTGAGGAAATTCGAAATTTTTATTTAAATGCATTTTAATTAACTCAAAAATAGATTTTTTGAGTTAATTTCTCTAAAAATTTGACCTTGACTTAACCCCCAGGGATTAAAGATTTAAAATTTATCAAAATAAGTAATTTACCTTAGTCCTTGGACTTTTTAAAATTTAATTTTTTAGGATCGACAAATTTTGCCTTTGAAGAATTTAAATTTACTTAGGATCTAGAATTAATTAAATTTTTGGCTTAGGATTTTAATTAATTTTTGGCCAGAAAATTTAATTAATTAACTTATGAGGTGATAAATTATTTTTCCAATCCTCAAGACACTTTACGTTCATGATTTTCATATTTATTACATCATAAGGGTGAAAACCCATTTGTAATAAACCCTCATAGATTACCCATTTCAACGACACAAATATAATTCAGCAGACCAAGTATTTTGTAATAAAATAATCTAACCAAATAGTTAGGGTGATTTCCAAATTACTTTTACATAGACTCAATCTAGAACACTAGGACTCACCTAAGATCTTAGCGACAAAATCCATTCCAACTTTGGGGTAAGATTGGAGGGAAAAACTCTGCTGATTATTCGAAAATGAATTGGTGAGACGAAAAACCTCCTAGAATGGAGATCGTCACTAGAAAGGTAGGTTTACCTAGGTCGTTACATACATGACATGGGTCTGCTGAGATTATTTACATTATACACATGCAAAATGGGTTTACATAGCATCTTGGAAGTTAGGTTGATGATGATAGATGGACGACCACGGACACTCGATCAGGCGCTATCCCTTTTGCAAAAAAAGGGGGTGTACTGCTATGGGTCGTTGACACGTAGTGGTCAACATTTGGTTCTACTTGGGGACACGTTGTTGCGCCGGAGGAACGTGAGAATCCAGAATCTCCATCCACGTAACACACAAGATAACATAAATAGCGTCCATCCAAAAATCATCATATAATATTAAGCACAGGAAAGATATAAGCTCTTCATTTATTAATAATCCTAATAACATGAAAAACATAAATCTACCTACAAAGTAAAACACTGAAACAAAGGGTGTAGGGTTAGGAATACAATACAAAGGATTCCCTAAGGCATTAGATGTATTCAATGTAGTGCATGCTGAGCATTTGCTTGCTTTTAGGCAAATCTGTAGGCTGCTTTTCAGATGTGCCATGTTCAATCGTGCATATGGTGTAGGACTCTTCCCTCTCTGAAAATTAAGTCGTTTGGATTCGTCTTCCGTAGAGGCAAATCTGTAGGCTGCTTTTCAGATGTGCCATGTTCAATCGTGCATATGGTAGGACTCTTCCCTCTTTGAAAATTAAGCCATTTGGATCCGTCTTTCGTAGAATTTACTTGAAAACCATGAAACTTATCCAAATTATGTAGCAAGTGAATAACACGTGTTTCATTATCAAATGCCTGCCCATGTTCAGATTTATCTAGGATAGAAGGTTTAAAAATGATATCTTAGTTTTATCCTCAATTCATTTATCAGACAACTGCATGGTAGAAGCAACAACAACTAACTCATCAACTAAGCAATTTTGCTCTCTTGGGATAGCTTCAAGATTGATGGCATCAAAATACTCCATGGTATCCCACACAACATTTCTATAATTTCATAATCTTTGATTTTAACATGTAGATTTATTTTTGATTTGAATGATAGCTAAATCTGAATCACCTTTGACACTCAACAATTTGACTTTCAAAGTTTTTGCCATTTCAATACCCAACAACAAGGCTTCATATTCAGCGACATTACCAGTTGCTTCAAATTCTAATCGATAAGCAAATTTGAAAATATGACCAAGGGGAGATTTCATGACAATTCCCACACCTTTACCATGCCTAGATGCTGCACCATCAAAGTACAAATGCCAAACTTTATCTTTTAAATCACCCGTCTTTTTATCAACCTTGACCTCTACGAGAATGATTGAATTAGATAAATAGCATGATTCCCAGGGTCTGGTCGTTCACATATTATCTCATTATGGGGACTTTTAGGATCTTTGACATGGAATCTCTTTTGCGGCTATCCATTTAATTTAAGAAATCCTTGACCATTAGGGGAAGGAATCGTAGCATATGACCCGTTCATTTGTATGCTTCCTCCTAAATTAGAGGCCCATTTCCCAAACAACAATATACCCCAAGCATCAGGCACATCAACCACAACTATGCCCATGGCAATCATGATATCAGGGTACACAGACAGATGGACTTGTAAGTCCTTAATTAACCCATGAACTTCAATTTTCTTCGAATCCATGGCACATATGTTGTAGTAAGGCCTAGATATTCTTAAATTAAGTTGTTCCATGACTCTCTTAGTCATCACACAAGCAAAAGCACCAAAGTCAAGCATGCAATTATATAATTGATAATTATTATCAAGCAAAGTAATGAAAAAAGGAGAATGCCCTTTGTTATCAGATTCCATACTTTGCAAATATACGGGAGCATCTTGGTAGAAAGCCTCATGAGTTTCCTATTGAGTTGCATTCACCTGGGTACTGCTAATAACACTTAATAACTTAGCCTTCTGGGAGGGGATCTTTCTATTTCGATGATAGGAACCAAAACTTTAGGTTATTAAACCAACCTCCTAAATCAATATTCATACCAAAAGCTAATCCAGGGTTAAGACTTCGAGAATTAACTTGATTATCATTTTGACTGCTTCTCTGATAGGTTAGCCCCTTGTCCTTAGTAATTTCAAGAACTTGCTTAGGAGGAGGCTCCTCACTAAAAAGTTTAACCAAGACATTAGTTTCTTGACCAAAATCATTAATGCTTGTTTAGAAATTTTTGGCAAAATCACATAATTGATTATTTGTCGACGCGTTTCGAACCAACTAGTGTGGTTCATCGTCAGGACAAGATGAAGATACAGATCAGTGCAGCGTGTTAAATAGACTGAGCAGAGACTCCAACGGCTAGAAAGACTAACGACTATTTTTCAACTAAGGACCCCAGTCAAACCTAAAATAATATTATTATTTTATAATTATTATTATATCTACGGAAACAAATAAACTGGGTAAAAATAAACCAGAAAAGGGTTAGATATTAAATTTATCTATTTAATTAAATAAATATATATATTATTAATATTTACAATACCCAATATAATACTATATTTAATTTCAAGTTATTAAAATAAATTACTATATAATACTATATTTAATTTTAATAATTAAAATAAATTACTAGACAAATATACTTACTAGAAATTAGATAGATCTAAAATTAGTTTTCAAAACTCAACCATTTAATTATATATATATATATATAAATAAAATATAACCATATAAATATATAAGAATATAGATATAATTATTACTATCTATATATTTTTTTTAAACATTAAAAAATATATTATAGATTGTTAGGTTTTAAAGTATTTTTTTCAACATTAAAAAATATATTATAGGATTGTTAGGTTTTAAGATAGTAATATTATATATATATTCTTATATATTTATATGGTTATATTTTTATTTATATACATTTATATATATATATATATTTATATATAATAATTTAAATAATTAAATGGTTGAGTTTTGAAAACTAATTTTAGATCTATCTAATTTCTAGTAAGTATATTTGTCTAGTAATTTATTTTAATTATTAAAATTAAATATAGTATTATATAGTAATTTATTTTAATAACTTGAAATTAAATATAGTATTATATTGGGTATTGTAAATATTAATAATATATATATTTATTTAATTAAATAGATAAATTTAATATCTAACCCTTTTCTGGTATTTTTACCCAGTTTATTTGTTTTCGTAGATATAATAATAATTATAAAATAATAATATTATTTTAGGTTTCACTGGGGTCCTTAGTTGAAAAATAGCCGTTAGTCTTTCTAGCCGTTGGAGTCTCTGCTCAGTCTATTTAACACGCTGAACTGATCTGTATCTTCATCTTGTCCTGACGATGAACCACACTAGTTGGTTCGAAACGCGTCGACAAATAATCAATTATGTGATTTTGCCAAAAATTTCTAAACAAATGTTATGGATCACAGAAGTCTAAATTCTATGATCATTAATGCTATATGAATATGTGAATGGTCCGACAGATTGACTATTTCCCTTGACCTCTTCCCAATTCTTTTGCGATAGATGATATTCTTTACCAACCACATTTATCTGATTATTTGTCCCAAGCATCTCATGATGCATGATTCTCTTGATAATAGGACAAGTAGCTTCTTCATGAAGCTCATCAAAGGCCCTACAGTAAGGCAGGGTATCCTCCACAAGGTTATTAGTTTCAAGAGGATTGGGAGGCCTCTGCTCACTGGTTTGACCTTTTTTCTGCCAATTATTTCGATTATTATTATTACTCTTGTTGGACACCTAATCCTAAATGGGTTAGTGTGGAAGCCGAATAGACTAAGTAGTCCAAGAGACCTTGGGATGTGAATCCCAACGGTCACCACATGTACTATAAATGTATATCTATTATTAATAAAATGGGATTGCATGTTTTATCTTTATATCTCTCTTGCTGTCCATGTGTGTTTAACATGGTATCATAGTTGGTACGTTCATAACCTTCTCAATATTGTGTAAGCCACTTGTTTTTGTGGCCTATGTAAACCAACGCTTCTATGTCTTAATGAGTTTTTTATGGTCCATCTCTGCAAATTAGTTGGAAGTCGTTGAATTCGTATATGTTTTGAAGTTTTTATGGTATATAAAAATCATTAACTGGCGTATTGTGAGTGGAACTGTATACAGTGCATGTTTCCTGTGCATTAAAGACTGAAACTTGAAGGGTTGTATTCCTTTGTTTGGGCCGACATGCATTATGTCATAAATAATTAGTTCTGAAATTTCCGATCTGTGTCAGAAGCGTTTCAATGCTGTTGCGCTACTGTGTTAATGCTGTTGCGCTACTGTGTTATAACGCCTCTGTCGTTCTGCCACACCTGCGCTGCCCTGAATTCGCTCAGAATCCAAAACCGTTCCATATTCCTGCACCTCTGAGCTCTGTCCTGTCTGATTTTTCAGCTCTCTCACTAATTCATAAATGATAAAACGTCTCTGACTGTTCAGCTCTCTCACTGATTCATAAACGTCTCTGACCTGGTAACTGCGCTTGTTGCATACTATGTCAGTGCGGATTCCCAGCATCTCTCGCTCGCTGTAAGTTCCTTCGAGCAGAACCAACGACTCCCACCTCATTTTCACGTGGAAGTATGTCCACAAACTATTGTTGATGGTCTCATGTGGTCTGCGGATGCTGAATGAGCAACTACAGTTGTGGTTATTGCTCGAGAAACAAGACTGTGGTTTCTTGAGAAACAATGTTAATTAACAGAGTAATGGCCGATTCTCTCGAGGAGTTGCGTTGTATTTGAAACGCTATGGCTTGCACTACGTTGAATATTAAATGGTTTTTAACGTTGTTGAGTTTTTAAATGATGAATGGTATTTAAAACACTGTGACTGGTATGCACGCCAAAGTGGGGATCAGGATTCACAACCCAATCGAATTCTCTTAGCCACAATCCACCACTTGCTCTATCCCATCACAGTGGAAGTGCTCCATCAAGTGTTTTCTCGTTATGGCTTTGTGGAGAAGATCATTCATTTCAGAAGTCAGCTGGACTGCAAGCTCTCATTCAGTATGCATCACAATAAAATGCTATTCAAGCAAAAAATAATTTGCAGGGGCGCAATATCTATGATGGCTGCCGTCAGCTAGACATTCAGTTCTCCAACCTCAATGGATTGCAAGTACACTATAACAATGAACGCTCTAGGGACTTCACAAATCCATCTTTGCCTTCTGAACAGAAAAGTAGAATTCCAGCCCAAGCAAATGCAATGTCAGCATTTGGAGAGACAGGAAGCATCTATCGTATTCAGCCTACAGGGTCTAGACATGTGCCATTTCAGCAGATAGTTGCTCAGCCTTGTTCTCGTGACGCTCTGCTGCCGCCGTCTGGATATCGAGTTTCCACATTTTATTTTACAGTCGCCAAGCTGCCTGTTGTAGACCATTTCATTTCTTGTTTGCTCTGAGTTTTGAGAAGCAGTTTGTCTGGTGCTGTTCTGTACCTGAAACCGTTTGGTTTCAGAGCTGGGCTACACTCTCTCACTTTTGCAGGCGAGTTATACAATGATGGCAGAGCCTTCGAAAGTTTTGCATGTACGAAATATTAGGCTGGTTGGTTTCCATCAAGTTTTGTGGAGAAACTTGAGCGTGTTCTAGCCAGCAAGATTTGATTTTTCTGATGGTTGGTAGGTTTTGAAGGATATGTCAATGCTTTAGATTGCCACTTGAATCCATTGATTCATTGGTAGACTTTTGAAATTGCTTTGAGAATATCAGTCTGGTTTTGCTTTAAACCATAGGTTTATTCCCCAGTCTTCAAAATTTGAGATCTTTGTGGAGAAATTAAGGACTTTTTCACTGTGTTTCAAGCCATTTACATTTAACCTCCGAAAGTTGGGTGCTCTCGCGCAGGCCTCCTAAACCGCCCACAAGTATAAAGTCCCCGAGACAATTCAAAAAGTAACGCATTTTGCCTACTATGGTTACTTCATGTAAATAAAGTGCAGCAAATTGAAGTTGTCAGCAAGCCTATGCCTGAACGATGGCATCTGGCTCCAAGAAGGTAGTGTTGTAGATTGACAGAAATTAAAAACAAGGCACTGAAAATACCAGTTGCGCCTTGTGGGCGAGGAAGGATTAGCTCTAGTTGAGGTTCTCATGAACAGGACATGAATTCAATTTTTTAAACAGGTTGAGGTAGTATTTATTTATGTCTTTACATATACCATTTTGCATTAGGAATCTACCTTTTGAGTTTCTCTCCAACAGTTTAAGCTCACTATTTTTAGCCAAATTTTTAAGTGGTATATGTTGAAAGTTGGTCTTAGCGGTTGCTCGAAAGCCTACCATTAAGGCTTGATATTGTTTGTAGAAGAAGATATTGCATAATTGCTCACACTCTTTGCCCACTGCTAAGAAAAATGGCTAAGCCTGAAAGAATATTAGAGTTATTGAGAACTCTAATCGTATCCACTGTTGACAGCACTATCATAATCAATAAAGACATTATTGCTGACATTCAAAAATGTATACAAAATGCACAAGAAAAGATAGAGTTTTTGCAGCTTGAATCACAGCTACAGCAAGAAGAGCTACATCAAAATAGACACCATTCTGAACCTGTTTTTGTTCAGAACATTGAGACAACCACCCATCAGCGGCATGTTAATAATGTTACTGTTCATTCAAATAAAGCAGCAGTTGTACATACAGATGCAGAAACTCAGTCTGCACTTCCCAAGCTTATCATCAGACCTTGGGAACAGCTTGTCCACAACAAGCACAGAACTGGTCTTGGATATGATAAGGACTTGTCCTTTCATATTCCAGACTATGCCAAGCCCATCGATTTTCAGAGTGCTGGATTTATTCATGACAGTTCACCTCCAGTTGTTCCAGACTTTGCTCTTCTTCCACAGCAACAACAACAACAACATATCATGAAATGCCAACACTGTGATCGAGTTGGCCATCTGAAAGATCACTGTTTTGATCTTCATCCATGTGAGCACTGTCATAAAACCAGTCATTATTCACATAGATGCTTCAGAAACAAACATCCTGTAATAACAAAGATTCATCTAGGATGGATCGCTTCTTGGAAATGGGCATCAACAGCCAAGAAGATATTCCAAACACATGTCAGAACTTGTTCCAGAATATTGAACAGTCTTGCAGTTGAGTTTTCTCCATCATCTCACCTTGTATCTGACAGGGGGGGAAATGATGGTCATCTACAAGCTTCAAAGCCACATCAAGCGAGCCTGAGCCACAACCTGCCACAACAGTTTCAGAGTTGTAGCCAGAGACAAAGATGCCTGAACATGCCTTCAGTTGGCGATGTGGGACACTTCCTCTAGCAGAAGACTTCAGCTTCTTGCCAGTTTTGGAAGAGTTCCGGAAACAAAATTGAGGACACTTCCTCTAGCAGAAGACTTCATCTTCTTGCCAGTTTTGGAAGAGTTTCAGGAATTGCATAAGCATTCCAGAGTTGTTGGTCATCCTTAAACCATCACAGGTTGAGACTTCCCTTTTCAGGTTGAAGTTTTACCTTTTATGCGGGTTGAGGCCTCCCTTTTATGGTTGAAGGTTTCCCTCTTTAAAACAATAGGATCACTTCCTCTAGCAGAAGACTTACAGCTTCTTGCGAGTTTGGAAGAGTTCCAGGAACTGCACTAAGCGTTCCAGTGTTGGTGGCTATCCTTAAACCACCGCCCTTTTTTACCAACATTTCATAGAGCACATTCAGCCTAGTGCTGCCATGCATTATTGCACATTTTGTATTACAGCTCTTTTCTTGGACTCATATATAACCCTTCGGATTAAGGGGGGGAATGTTGGACACCTAATCCTAAAGGGTTAGCGTGGAAGCCGAATGGACAAAGCAGTCCAAGGGACCTTGGGATGTGAATCCCAACGGTCACCATATTGTACTATAAATGTACATCTTTTGTGAATAAAAATTGTACTGAATGATTTATCTTTCCTATTGTTTTCCTATTGGTTCTCCCTGACCATGTCTGTTTAACAATATGTGATGGTGGTTACTTTTTGACCAGTGTTTGATACTCATTTTTATTTAGTTAACAACAAACAAAAACATGGTCATGCATTCATGGAAATGGCTATTGTGGCAACTACATATTTGGAGCTTTCTTAGACTTTGAAATTTTCTAAAGTAGAAAATTATGTGTCATTTTCAAAGTCTTCTCACAATTCCACACAATTCCCAATAATAATTAGCCAAACAATATGTTATTATAATTTTGTTTATGGAATATTATGCTCATATAAAAATATACTATAACGTTCTCTTTTTCATTTCCAATGCCAATACCACATGCTTAAATAACCATAACTGGTGTTTATATGGTATGTTTTTAATTAATTAATTTAACTAAAAGAGCAAAAATGTCATAGTCACATAACTACTTTTGAGTTAAATCTCAACCTTTAATTTTTGAATACTACTAAGAATATTCTAGAATACTTTGTGGAGGTTATATATCTACCATACACCTAATAACTATTAATTAATGATAATTAAATTAAAATTATAAAAACCCTATTCCAAAATAGACATGCCTATTAGTGTAATTATTTGGAATTCCTTAAAACATATTTCTGTATGAGAAAAGAATTAAGATACATGTTCCAATATCACCATAGTTCTTATGATCTACATTAGTGAGATTTACAAATGATGTTCTACCTTGTGCCCTCCTCAACAATTTTCCTAATAATTCAAAAAATCCACCTCAAGTGTCGCATGGATTATCCCTCAACCAAATATAGAGGTGAAATCATTATGAGTTGGTGAGAGAGATATGCAGACAATTGTTGGCTATATATAAAAAGTAATGGAATATGATGACAGCTAAACTACTTTGATACAACAAAGCTACATCTTTAGATAATTCATACGTGGACCTGTGGGTTATGGGCCCATGTATATATCGGAAGCAAATAATCAGTGGAATCACAATTAAACCTGACCAATCACCATTGTTCCTTCTTTGACATTTATGCCGGAACCCAAATAAAATTTAGACCTCCTTGATAACATATCGGGTTTGCCCGGTGTGTTAACCCATACGCACATTCGAGTGCGATTACCGTCTGATCACTCAACCAATGAATGGTCTCGATGGTCGGAACTCAACAAGGTTTTAAGCCCGTTGTATAAAACCTTATCACATCCAGTTTTCAAATTAAATCCCGCGCATTTCCTGGCACGATATGCGTTCGATTGCCATTAAACAGATAATCTGATCCTTTGGAACCTTAAACTCTTTTAAATGATTTTCTTGGGTCCGTTAGCCGAGGTAACTTGCTTACAAGTTTCCGCGCGGTCACCATGGATCTCTTCCCATCAAACGGTTATGATGTTTCTTCCAGATTCCTCTTCCGCCATTATTATCCATCGATCTGACCGATCCAACGGTTTCCGCTGTGCTTCTCAATGGACTCGAGTTCCGATTGAACACCTATCCTCCGTTGATCAATTCTCTAATCCAATGGTTATCGTGTAGTCACTTATTGGTGGAATTCACATTTAACACACAAATTACTTTGCCATACTTTACCTAAGGCACTCACATTTCTCCATACAACAGCTCACACTATGATATCATCGTATTATCATTGGATTGCCATCGATCCTTATAATGATCGATGGTCGATCAATAAACCTGTAACCTTGCATACATCTAAATTATAGGTAACCAATACATAGAGGCACAAAATCCAGACCACATGCAGATGTATAATAACATTCATATTCCAATTATGTATAAAACTCGATTACAGGCGAAAGCCTCACCGCCTTAGTCACAAATTGCCCTGCGACTACATTGTATCCTTATCTCCATATTTCACACAACAAAGACTCTCTTATATAGGAAATTACAAAGGGAGGGATCGTTTACAATCCATGAGTTTCTCCCGCAATCGCTCAATCAAATCCCATAAATCTCTTTATACGCATACATGGTAGATAATTACATTTAATCAAGCCTTATCAATTCCATCAATTTAGCTCTGTTTGAACAGAATTTGCCCCGGTTTACAATGATTGTCCATGTTTCCTCTTTCACAGCTTTGGATTCCGATTTTAATGAAGGGTGCTCGAATGGTCCTGCATCAGAATACATAGAGAAAGAGGCCCTATATGCATGAACCAAATAAAACGAAACTATTTTGTCTTTAAGAATTCTTCATTGATTTCTATATCCCTCATGTGTAGGATCATGGAATTATTTTACTCTTTATTGAAAGATGGTTAGTTTATTTATATAAATGAATGAGATAATTAAAGAGCACTTAAGTTAATAGATTATTTTTAAATTACTAGAGTATTAAAATAATGTAGGAGTGGTTTCAAATTAATGATGATATTATGTAAAATAACATTCATGGAATAATTTAAATTTGGATGTATGATTGCTTTGGGATCAATTTTAGGGATGCACACTTCTTGATATGGTAGTTGGCACCACCTATGTTATATTTGTTACCTTCTATAATGGTGTACTTTTTGAGAAGGATGAGTGTTTAGTGCATGTGAAGTAACCATCTTAGAAAAAGGTGTCAAACACTTTGAAGTTGGGTACTTGGCTCAAGGAGCATGTGAACTCATCACACATATTTTAACGAAGAATCCCTTAATTAAGGAACCAGTGTTCATGGGATATTAAAGAATACTCCTAATTTAGTTGGATATTAATAAATATTTCTCAAAATTCTTCTATTGAATTCCTCTCCCAATACATTTTTCATATATATGGATATTAATTACCCCAAATATGTATAAAACCCTAATACCATTCATCCCTTCCTCCCAATACTTATAATATGTTGAGGTTATTTTTCATAATTTTAAATCTCCTTTTTTGAATGAAGGCGATAATATATTGGTGAACAAGGTGAAGACCCCATGTTGAGCACCTTTCTTTGAGGGCACTCCATATGGGGATTTTTTCATTGAATTGATCTACATTTTTTTTTGACCTAATCCATGTTTTATTAATACGGTCCATCTCCTTAATCTATATAAAATGAAAAAAGTGTTTTTGTTATTAAGAAGAATTATTTTACATCTTAGAGATTGATGGTTATTGTGATGTTAAATATTTGGATAGTCTTGGAATATCATGTATTACTCTTGTAATTGTGCATTGGTGCTTGTAGAGTACTAGCACTAGGGTTCATTGGCTTGTGAGATGTAAGACTTGGGCATTATGACTTGTAGGACATAAGTTTGTGAATCTCCTTGATATATTTTGTGATGTAAGTGGGAGATTTGGGGTTTGATAGTTGATGTGAATATGTTAGTTTGGAAACTTCATGAATTGGTTTACTAAGCTTGGTAGATACTATATAGGCTAAAAATGCTTTTTGGTCTTGAGTAAGACATAAAACCACTTTTGATGGACAAGCTCATGCAAACTTGTAATTCTAATTGAGATAATGTTGTTTTCTTTGAAAGTTACATAAATTGACTCGTAAAGCTTAGGCTTTTGAGTAAAAAATAAAACTAAATCGAATAAACTCATAAATATCTAGAACAAATACAAATTGATATAATTTTATTTAAATAACTATAATGAATCAACCTATAGAAAATCACTATATCACTAACTATTTACAATTAAATTATAAAATGTTATTTTTTTAAATAACATAGAGTGATATTCATAATCTTTAATAATATTAATCTAATTTAAAATTTTGAAGAACTCATTGTAAAGTAAACTTGACTCGAATAGAGTCAAAGGAAGTTAAACAGTGATGGTTTTGGGGCACATGGTATTGTGCACCCATGGTATTCTGCCGGTGGTATTATATGTAATGGAGTCTATAAAAGGATGGAAGGACTTCATTGTAATGCAAGGGCCTGGAGGCGAGCGGTGAAGGCTCACTTGGCCGGATTGGCCAGGGTTTTGGCCAAGGATAATGAAATTTTATTATGATCGGGTTTTTCCCTCGATTTGGGGTTTTCCGATAAACATGTGTGTTTATGTGTTTATGGTTGTTGCTAGTTATTTTTATATTTGTTTCTCTCAATAATTCTACGTAATTAATTTGTGTTCTTGGGTAAATTTCAGTATTCAGTGGGCGTAGTGAGCAAAGGATAATGAAATTTTATTATGATCGGGTTTTTCCCCGCATTTGGGTTTTCCCAGATAAACATATGTGTTTATGTGTTTATGGTTGTTGCTGGTTATTTTTATATTTGTTTTTCTCAATAATTCTCCGTAATTAATTTGTGTTCTTGGGTAAATTTAGTAGTGAGCAGGTTCCTGCAAACAACGTTGGCAAGCAGTGAAATGGATTTTAAGGTATCTCAAGGGTACTAATCATTATTGTCTATGTTTTGGTCATGATAAGACTGTGCTTGAAGGATTTATAGATGCAAATATGGCTGGAGATATGGATACCAGATGGGTGGAGATATGGATACCAGAAAGTCCACTACAGGTTATTTGTATACATTTGCAGGTGCAGCAGTATCTTGGGTGTCAAGGCTACAACGAATAGTAGCCCTCTCTTCAATAGAAGCAGAGTACATAGTTGCAACAGAAGCTTGTAAAGAGATGTTGTGCAACAGAAGCTTGTAAAGAGATGTTGTGGATGCAGCGATTCCTAGGAGAGATAGGAATAAAGCAGGACAAGTATGTGTTATATTGTGATAGTCAGAGTGCCATTCACTTGGCGAAATACCCAACATTTCATTCAAAAACCAAGCACATTGACTTAAAGTACCATCTGATTCGGCATGTGTTGGAGGAAGAACAATTATCCTGGAAAAGATCCATACAGATAGGAACCCTGCTGATATGCTCACTAAGATTCTACCACAAAATAAACATGAGTTATGTAGAGGCATGGTAGGACTTGGTGTGACTTGATGACTCTTATTTGGCTTCAAGTGGGAGAATGTTAAGTGTGAAGCCAAATTCATGGAAGATTCTAGATCAGAAAGATCTAGATTCTAGATCTTTCTACACCACCATTAGTTTTTCTAGATCCTCCTACACCGCCAGTGGTTTCTAGATCATTCCATATCTCCATCCGAATCACACACACAAGATTCTAGATCCTTCTTCTGCCTCCTTAAATTTGTAATTTCTCTGGCCAAGGAAAGCAAGCCAAGGCCCAAGCCTATTATGTAATGTAAAGTGATTTCTGTTCTCCAGTAATTGTTTTATTTATTCTGTTGTTTCTATTCCAAGTAATCTTGTTGTTTCTCCATTTGTCTGTGTCTTTCAGTATAAATCCACTATGTATTATGTATGCTTCTAACTCTTAAGAATAACTTTCTCAACGTGGAACTATTGAAATACACATCACTAAAGTCAAAAAAATTGCTAATAAATGTTGCAGTACCCGTGGCTGCGTTGATAGTGACTGCTTATATAGCCAAAGCTGAAATGTACAGACTATGAATCTTAATTGCTGCCCTTGGAAATTTTCGAACACACACCATATTCCATTATTTTATCCAGATAAAGTAAGCTTGTGTAAATCAAATGGCGACTTTAAATAGCAAAGGCTTATTTCCTTCTTTACATCCATAGTGTATGCCGTATGGATTTCCCTTGGAAATTTTCGAACACACACCCTATCCCATTATTTTATCCAGATAAAGTAAGCTTGTGTAAATCAAACGGGCCCGCGGAAGTACTGCCACGGCACCCATTGTTGGTTAAGTCTTCTCTTTCCTCTTCATATGGTTGTTGCACAAGAGAAGAATTGGCGTCAGATTGCCTCCTGGACCCTCTCCATGGAGTATCATCGGAAATCTGCACCAATTGAGACTGCCTGCTCGCCGTTCTCTTAAAGACCTTGCTGACAAATATGGTCCCATTTTCTTTCGCGCTTAGGCTCTGTTCCTACTGTCGTCGTTTCTTCTTCTGAGATGGCCAAACGCTTTCTCAAAACTCATGATTTGTTGTTTGCCAGCCGGCGTCCAACCTCTGCTGGGAAATACATCTTTTACAATTCCAAGGATATGGCGTTCGCTTCTTATGGAGGTCATTGGAGGCATATTAGAAAAATATGCGTTGTGCAACTGCTCAATTCCAAAAGGAAGGATCGACTCCTTCAGGCACGTGCGAGAGGAAGAGATGTCTCTCACGATCAATTCCATTCGGGAGAAGAGCGAGAGCGGCACGATAGCGGTGAATGTGAGCAAGGTCATCTCAACTCTCATCTCCAATATAGTTTGGCGGATTCTGGCGATAATTTGGGTGGCGATTTCGAAGGTTTCAAGGATCTGTTGATAGAGTTGATAACTGCAGTGGGAGCTTTTAACATTGGAAACTTCATTACTTACTTGCAGTGGCTTGATTTGCAACGTATCAAACGGCGCATGAAAAAATCCATAAAACATTCGATGAATTCGCTGCGAAAATAATAGACGACCACATTGCTCCTCGCATGGCCGTAGCCTCGAATGGCCAGAAAGATGAAGCACCTAATATCAAAGATTTCGTGGATGTGCTGCTTCAGATAGCTGAGGCCGACACCAGAATCACACGAGAAACTATCAAAGCTATTGTTCTTGTAGGCCTCTCTTGCCTGACCCTCAATATATTAGGCCTAAATCAGTCAATATTTTGCATTAATTGCGTTTTTATTTGTGCAGGACATGTTCTCTGGTGGGGTGGAGACGACATCGACTACGTTAGAATGGTCAATGAGTGAGCTGCTCAGACATCCCCATGCAATGAAGAGTTTGCAGGAAGAAATGGAAAGGGTAGTCGGCAAAGATCGCAAAGTGGATGAGTCCGATCTGGCAAGCATGATATACCTCCACTGCGTGGTGAAAGAGACACTACGATTTTGACTCATGAATCTGCAGAGGCAGTGACAGTAGAAGGACATTACATACCTAAAAACACAAGAGTAATGGTGAATGTGTGGGCTATAGGAAGGGATCCCAATGTGTGGGGGCAGATGCTTCCGAATTCAAGCCGGAGAGGTTCATGAAAGAGCAAGATATGAATTTAACAGATCAGTCAGACTTCAGTACGATTCCGTTCGGGGCAGGAAGGGGAGAATGCCAGGGGCTCCCATGGCTATTCTCACGCTTGAACTTACCTTGGCTTAGCTGACGCACATTTTTTATCGGAGAGTTGAAGGTGATCCGTCCGGACTGGATATGAAAGAAGCGTCTGGTTTGACCATTCCAAGGCAAGTTCCGCTGTGTGCGTATCCAAGGTTGAGGGTGTGATACCCGGCGTGAAGCGTAGGAGCAGGCACTGCGCTCTTGTATTATCACCAGAACTAAATTTGTATATGTTCATTTGTACAGTAGAATTTGTACTTTCTGTTGTAAATATCACGTCGAAATAATACTAGGCATGTGTTTTTTAATCATAAATATAATGAATACTGTTTTATGATGTATTACAAAGCGTCCCTTTATTTCATTCCTCGATATCTTTGTTTCAATTAACAGTGAAGGCAATCGATACCTCACACTTGTCGATCGCAGTTAGAAATAATGAAGAAATGGTTATGTGGTTGTAACGTTACCTTCTTACTTTAGGAGTTGTTCCTAGAATTTAGGAGGATGGTTTCAACTACATACTCTAGGAGGATGGTTTCAACTACATACTTTTTAGTCATGTATTTAATATGTAATATTCATTCATTGTAATGTATTGAGTGAACGAGAGAGAAAGAGTCTCCTCCTTGTATGAGTGCAGTCTCCAGGTGATGTACACACCTGTGAGCTGCAACTCCTTCTGATTAATTCAAGTTTCATTATTTTTATCTTGGTATCAGAGCTTAGGGTAGAGGTAGCCTTAATCTTTTTTATGTATCATTAGTTGCACATCTGTACATGTAGAGATAGCTGTGTGATCAGGTGGACCTGCAGTAACACCTGAAGTGAAAAAGGCGTCAGATGACTGATCATCTCTGAGCCGTAGGAAGGGTGGAGCGAAAATTCGGAGCGGAATTTTTTTTTACAGAAGTTGCAGTGATTGGCGCAGTTTTCTCTGGAACAGTCGCGCCATTGGCGCGGATTTTGAGCTGTAAATCGCGCCAGAGGAAATCACGAACAAATTAGCGTGGATCCGTGGTTGATAAGCGCGCCAATTTTCCTGCACTTCGCGAATTTTAGTTTTCCGAGATTGGCGCGGATTCGGCGTCGATTGGAGCGCCAGCCCTTTCTCTCTGAAAATCTGTAATTTTTTTTTTTTTTTTTTGCAGATCACCAGAGGCCCGATGGTGGCGAAGTGAGATCCTTGATCAGCTCGGTGGCAGCAGATCGGATCTGCCCGGTGGTGGCGAAGTGAGATCCTTGATCAGCTCGGTGGTAGCAGATCGGATCTGCCCGGTGGTGGCGAAGTGAGATCCTTGATCAGCTCGGTGGTAGTAGATCGGATCTGCCCGGTGGTGGCGAAGTGAAGTCCTTGATCTGTTCAGTGGCAGCAGATCGGACTTGCCCGGTGGTGGCAGATTTAAGTGTTCAGTTGGGCGAAAATGAAAAACAGTTTGGAATCATACCTCCACGAGTCTGGCAAGCTCGATGGAACAAATTTCTCCAACTGGAAGTTCAAAATGCAAACCTTGCTGGAGAGTGCGAACGCGTGGTCGATTGTCTTGGGAAATGAACAGAGAGTCGGTACTACAACCCAAGAACAGGACTGGGATAAGAGAGAAACAAAGGCAAAAGTAATACTGAAGATGTCTGTCAAAGAAAACATTATCCCTCATATTCAAGACTGCAAGTCGGCCGCGGACATTTGGAATACGATCAAGGGTTTGTATGAGACACAGAACTCAAATCGTGTTCTAGCACTCAAAGGGAAATTGTTTGCGTTAAATATGGGCGAGAATGAATCAGTTGGTGGATTCATGGGCAGAGTTAAGGATCTGAAAGACCAATTGGGAGCCATTGGAGAGAAGGTATCAGATTCAGATCTGGTTACTCTTACACTGAACAGAATGACAGATGAATATCAGACATTCATCTCAGCGTTGTCAGCAAGGGAGAAAGCCCCCTTGTTTGATGAACTAATAGCGATTCTGCTCCAGGAGGAGGAGCGACGACAGAATCTAAAGACTCAGGGCAATGATCTTGCTTTGATGGCGAAGAGAAGACAGCACAGAGGAAGGCAGCGCCAGTACCAACAACAGCACCAACAACTGCAGCAGCAGCATAGAGTGGCTAACTCCTTTCAAGGGAGATCATCTAGAGGTATGATTGATATTTATGTTAAGAGATGTTTTTATTGTGGAAAGGCTGGTCACTAGATCAGTGAGTGTTACAAGAAGCAAGCCGATGAAAGGAGAAGCAAACAGAAGAGACATCAAGGTTGTTTTGCTGAAGAAGATGAAGATCACAGCTATGATCTTAGGCTATTTACAGTCGACTGTGCACTTTCTGCATCAAGAGGAGATGATGACAATATATGGTATGTCGATTCAGGTGCGTCCTCGCACATGACTGGTAAGAAAGAATATTTTGAGTTTCTTGAAGAATCTGCATGTGGATCCAAAATTTATTTGGGTGATGACAGTGGGTATGAGATCAAAGGTTGTGGAAATATTCCTGTGAAACTACCAAGTGGCGATATCAAGCATCTTAAAAATGTTTTATATGTTCCAGGAATCAAAAAGAATTTGATCTCTGTCTCTATGATAACAGACCAAGACATGCAGGTACAATTCTTCAAGAATGGATGTGTCATTCAGGATAGCAAATTGGAGACAGTTGCAACAGGAGTACGTGTGGGGAATTTGTATAGACTGGATGCAAGGAGCATACCACAACAGGCAATGGTTGCAGCAACATCAACAACTGAGAATCTCTGGCATCAGAGATTTGGACATATCAATCTACAAGATCTCATCTTGCTTAAAAATAAAGGTATGGTCGATGGACTTCTTGCTTTACATAATGTCAAATTGGAATGTGATGGTTGTGCACTGGGAAGATGCATAGAGATGGATTCGCTTTGCATGTTAACAGAAAAGAAAGAGACATCCTAGAGCTAGTGCATACAGATATTTGTGGACCTATGCAGACTAGGTCTTTAGGAGGTGCATATTATTTTCTACTGTTTGTAGATGATTGCACTAGGTTCTCTTGGGTGTATTTTTTAAGCAAAAAGAGTCAAGCTTTCCAATATTTTAAAGAATTTAAAGTGATGATAGAGAACCAACAGCAAAGAAGATAAAAATTCTCCGCTCAGATCAAGGGGGGGAATACAGGTTAAATGAGTTCATGAACTTCTGCAAGCAACATGGGATTATACAACAGTTTACAGTGCCACATACTCCACAGCAGAATGGAGTAGAAGAGCGCAAGAACCGGACCCTGGTGGAGTGCGCCAGAAGCATGCTTCAAGGTAAGGGCATTTCTAATGGTCTTTGGGCAGAAGCCATTAATACTGCTGTCTATTTAAAGAATAGGAGTCCCACCAAATGTTTAGGCTTCAAAACCCCCTTTGAAGCACTGTTTGGACTCAAACCAGCAGTTGATCATCTAAGAATATTTGGATCTAAAGCTTTTGCTCATGTACCTAAACCAGACAGGAAAAAGCTAGATCCCAAAGCCTTGAAATGCATATTTGTAGGATATGGCACGGAGTATAAAGCATATAAATTATATAATCCTGTGACTCATAAAGTGTTTGCAAGCAGAGATGTTATTTTTCATGAACAGACAGAAGATGGAAAGAAAGACTCTGATGATGAAAGCCATATTCCATTTTTGATAGAACTAAACAGTGAAGATGAAGAAGAACAGGTGCAGGTGCAGGAGCAGGAGCAGGAAGAAGTAGCAGCAGATGGCATAATAAGTGATGATACAGGCCTGGACAGTACTGAAACAAAAAGAGATGAGGTGAGTTCTTTACCTAGAAGATCAGGTAGAAAGACTAGACTACCTACAAAACTTAGAGGCTATGCTTTAATGTCTAAGATTTTGAACATTGTAGAACCCTTAAATTATGAAGAAGCAAGTAGATCAGATGAATGGAGGGCTGCAATGCATGAAGAAATGGAATCTATTTATAGAAACCATACTTGGGACTTAGTTGAGCTGCCAGAAGGGAAAACCCCTATAGGTTGTAAGTGGCTGTATAAACCAAAGATAAATGCAGATGGTACTGTAGAAAAATTTAAAGCAAGACTGGTAGCAAAGGGTTATTCACAACAGGAAGGAATTGATTTCGATGACACCTTTGCCCCTGAAGCCAAACTTAATACAATTAGAATGCTAATCTGTTTAGCAACAAAACATAAATGGAAGCTACACCAGTTAGATGTTAAATCTGCATTTTTGAATGGGGAATTAAAAGAAGAAATATATTTAGTATAGCCTCCTAGATTTGTGAAAAAGGGGCAAGAGCATTTAGTGTGTAAACTGCATAAGGCACTCTATGGATTGAAACAAGCACCAAGGTCATGGTATGCCAAAATTGATTCATTCTTCATTGAGCATGGTTTTCATAGAAGCCTCAACGATCCAAACCTGTATACCAAAATAAATAAACAGAGGCAGATCATTTTGATTTCTTTGTATGTGGATGACATGATAATAACAGGGAATGCAGATAGTTTAATCAAAGAAATCAAGCAGCAAATGTCACAGGAATTTGAAATGAAAAACCTTGGCGATCTTCATTATTGCCTAGGACTGGAAGTATGGAAAGATTCTAGTCAAACTTTTCTAACTCAAGGAAAGTATGCCAGAAACCTGTTGGAAAGATTCAGAATGGAACAGTGTAAAACAGCAGCGACACCATTGCAGCAGAATCTCAAGCTAAGCAGTGATGATGGCACAAAACAGGTGGATGCCACTTTGTATAGACAGCTAGTGGGAAGTTTGATATACCTTACGACAACTAGGCCTGATCTGGCATACTCTGTTAGTGTGCTGAGCCAGTTTATGTCCAGACCACTTGACAGTCACTGGAATGCAGCGAAATGTGTGTTGAGATACATTAGTGGTACTTGTAATTATGGTATTTTATACACTGACAGTTCTGATGTTACTTTAGCAGGTTATTCAGATTCTGATTGGGCAGGTAACCTGGACGATCATAGATCCATCACAGGTTATGCATTCAGCATCGGATCCGGGGTTATTTCATGGTGCAGCAGAAAGCAAAGCACTGTAGCGTTATCGTCATGTGAAGCAGAGTACCAGGCGTTGTGTGCAGCTACATGCGAAGCTATTTGGTTAAGGAGATTGCTTACTGATGCAGGCGAAGGACAAAAAGCAGCAACCAGCATCAAAACAGACAATCAAAGCACAATAAAACTTGCATACAATCCAGTTTTCCATAAGAATACTAAACATATTGACACTCAGTTTCACTTTGTACGGGAAAAGATACAGTCTAAGGAAATTTGTGTGGATTATTGTAATACATGTGATAATTTAGCTGACATTTTTACTGAGCCTCTAGGGAGAATAAAGTTTGAGTTAATTAGAGGGTTGTTAAGTGTGCACAATAACCCTTTCTTCATTAAGGGGGGGAGTTAGAAATAATGAAGAAATGGTTATGTGGTTGTAACGTTACCTTCTTACTTTAGGAGTTGTTCCTAGAATTTAGGAGGATGGTTTCAACTACCTACTTTTCAGTCATGTATTTAATATGTAATGTCATTCATTGTAATGTATTGAGTGAACGAGAGAGAGAGAGTCTCCTCCTTGTATGAGTGCAGTCTCCAGGTGATGTACACACCTGTGAGATGCAACTCCTTCTGATAAATTCAAGTTTCATTATTTTTATATGTGGCCACATTAGCATAGCTCTCCATATTGTTTAGATTCCACCACGATCTTACATTTAATATGGATCCATTGTGATGTGGGGTTGATTCAAATGAATGACCTCGTTCCTCCGTTCCTTATTCTGTGGTAAATACACCTAGATATCAAGCTTATATAAATTGAATTCATATAATCATGGAATTTCTTTTATTGTAAGGTCTTCATCATCAAACCTTAATTCTCATTGTTCTAAATGCACTTCTTGATTAGCCAAACTTTCAACCACCATGTTGATATTTATCTTGACATGATAAAATTCAGTCAAATTAATCTTTTCCACTAATAACGTGATTCGAAACCAAATAGAAGTGTGGATTTGTTCATTTTCCCCTCTAAATTTGATAATCCACTCGATCACAATCTTTTAATCAACAAAGATCATTAATTGACAAAGCCCTCTAGTGTAAGCCAAAATCCAATCCCTACCATAACGCTACAATTTTGTTTCATAACGGTACATATTTCGCACGATTATTTTTTGAAATTCCTAATCTCCATGCAAATTGCATTTCCCTTTCTTTGTCGAGGCCAAAGATAACCCCTCTCACTCGTAATTTTTTCGAAGAGATTGGCTTTCAAATCTATCTATGAACGAATTGAAATCAAGATTTACATAACTATGTCATAAGCAATTTAATTGAACTAGCAAAACTAAATTTGAGTTCTTCCTGCCCATTTTTATAGCATACAAATACCAAAATATGTTAAATTGATGATTCCAGAGGATAAAATAAATTTTACGAAAAAAATAAATCCTTAAAAATATCATAAAAAACAATAATAATTGTTTACGTAATTTGAAATCCCTTAAAAAGAATAAATGATAATTAATCATAATATATTAATACTAATAATACATTTGGTAGTTCTTAGTTTCACTATTCTTTTCAACCTTAGATACTGATCGTTGCATCTCTAAGATATATTTTAGGAATCTATTGATCTTGCTCCTCAGCCTAGTCCTAATGATGAACCTAGATTGAGGTTTGAAACGCGTCGACCAATAATCCTTCATGTGATTTTCCAGAAGATCTTAATCATTATATCATGAATCACAAAATCATCCAATCTGACATTTTATCCCTATACATAAGGGATGTTGCAATCAAGATTTGTCGGTTTGAATGAATAAAGTTGAAGGTTGCTAAGAAGATCACATACCTAACGTTTCTCAAACGCGGCAAAGATGCTTCGGTAGTTCATGGTTTCACTATCTTTTTGAACGTTGGATACTAACTGTTGCATCTCTGAAATATAATTTAGGAATGTGTTGATCTTGCTCCTCAGCCTGGTCTTGATGATGAACCTAGATTGAGGTTCGAAATGCGTCGACCAATAATCATTCATGTGATTTTCCGAAAGATCTTAATCGTTATATCATGAATCACAAAAGCATCCAATCTGAAATAACAATAATCTCTTAATTTTAAGGCTATAGCCAAGTTAGACACCAAAATAATAATAATAATAATAATAATCATTTAATTTTAAGGTCATAGCAAAGTTAGACACCAGAATTGTTGTATGAGACACTTTTTTGTGGGACAACCCCTTTTAGATTTGTGCCTTTGACTTCTTAAGAAAAAACAGATGTTCTTAATCATTAGCCACTTTTTTATTATATTAAAAAGTGTAATATACTTAAAAAACGTTATTAGATTTATGACCACAATGTAAGAAATAAATACTGTGTAACAAGTCATACGACAATTATTATTAATGTTTATTAATGATGAGTTATAGAACAATTGTTACATTATAATAATATATATAATAATAGACCTTATTTATACTATAAAAAGCTTCCTGAAATTTGAAAATATTAATTAGATTTGATTAGGTTTTTTGAAATCACTAGCAAAAATGAATTTTTTTTTTTTTTTTTTTAACTTTTTATGTGTTGAAAAGTTTTTGTTATCCGGGACATGTCTCCTATTAAGATTCTATCCTCAAATTTGAAGGGGTTCCTATATTTTCAAAAGTTTATAATTTTGATTTGAGGAAGTTGTTTAAAATTAATTGTATACAACTTCCATTAGTTTAATAAAGTTATTTAAAATAGATTTTTTTTGTTTTTAAATGAGTGCATGCATTTATTAAATCTATGCCTGGAAAAACCGAGAGATACAGCTTCGAAGAGAAAACCCAACTAAACATTCATATTATACTTTCCTGTAACATCAAACTACAAGAACCATAATTGATAGAGGACTTTCCTAGACAATTCTATAGAACACTAATAAGACTAATTACATAACTCGAGTGTGTCAAAGCAAACATTTCAAAAAAGTAGAGAAGGTTAATTATCACTAGTCGTTAATACTAACAGGCAGATTAAGGTTAAAATCATGATTCAAACTAACAGCCTGATGATGAGCATGTGTCCCTTGCGATTCCTTGAAATTCAGCTCCGAAATCATGCTTCTCAGCGCGTCCACTTCATCATACAGTCGAGAAAATTGGAGTTTGAGGGTCTACAACTCTTCTGCCAGCTCTATTGTGAGAATGGATCAATTGACAAAACATTGTTTCTAACTCACGGTCAACCTGCTAGAGGGATTTAAGAGTAAAGAGACATTGAGAAAATGGGTTTTCCTCTAAATGATTCATTTTTTTGTTGTAATTGTCAACCCATATTTTGGTAATTAAGGAATATGATTGCAACTTGTTGTGAATAGAACTATCGCCACGTAGTAAACGCGAAAGATGGCCAAAATGATTTGAAATGTTCCTTGCTGTTGCTGAATTACTTCGAATACCAGAACTACTTTTAGCTAGTGCATTTAAAAGAACCCCCCAATTACCAATTACAAGGCTATGGTCTCTTCCCTGATCGATAGTCCAGGAGAGGTAATCTTGACCAAGATATTGGAAACCAACCTAATTGACGAGAACGAGGTCAGAACTATCTTGGAACAACCAAATCCACCATTGACTAGAAGGGGAGTGAACAAGCTTCGGAGGACTCAGATTCCCTCTACGACAATGTGATTTTCGCCGAAAATTTAACTTCATATAGATGACAGAAGCTCAAATTCAACAATCAAGTCATTCTTACTCCAATTTTCCAATCCCCAATGAAATGTGACGTTGACGATCCAAGTGGCCACATTGGCATAGCTCTCCATATCGTTTAGATGACACCACGATCTTACATTTAATATGGATCCATTGTGACCTAATGACCCAGTTCCTTATTTTGTATTTAATGCACTTAAATATCAACCTTATATAAATTGAATTTGGATAATCATGGAAATTCTTTTGTTGTAAGGTTTTCATCATCAATCTTTAGTTCTCCTTGTTTTAAATGCACTCTTCGACTAGCCAAACGGTCAACCACCATGTCGAGATTTTTCTTGACATGATAAAATTCAATCAAATTAATCTTTTCCACTACTAACATGATTCGAAACCAAATAGAAGTGTGGATATATTCATTTTCCCCTTTAAATTTGATAATTTGCTAGATCACAGTATTTGAGTCAACAAAGATTGTTAATTGACGAAGCCCTCTAGTGTCAGCCAAATCCAATCCCTACCATAATGCTATTTTTTTTCATAATGCTAGATATTTCGTCTGATTATTTTTTGAAATTTTTAATCCCACACAAATTGAATCTCCTTTTTTAATCGAGGCCAAATATAAGCCCTCTAGGTCGTAACTTTTTCGGAAAATTTAACTTTCAAATCTATCTGTAAACGAATTGAAATCAAGATTTGCATAACTATGTCATAAGCAAATTAACTTTCAAATCTATCTATGAACGAATTGAAATCAAGATTTGCATAACTATGTCATAAGCAATTTAATTAAACTAGCAAAACTAAATCTGAGTTCTTCATAGTATACACATATCCAAATATGTTAAATCGATGTTTCCAGAGGATAAAATAAATTTTACGAAAAAAAAAATCCTTAAAAATATCACCAAAAAACCGTAATAATGATTTACGTAATTTGAAAGCCCTTAAAAAGAAATCTTATAATAATTTCATATAATAATAAAATAATGCAAATGCCTACTCAAAATTACTAACAAACAAATTAATCCTAATACATTAAATTTTAAATTATAATAAATTTTACGGCATTTGAATCACTGACCAACAAATTAATTATAATACTTTAAATATTAAATTATAATAAATTTTATGGCATTTGAAAAAAAACCAATGGGGACCATCTCAATTGACGCTAATAGTTAGCACGTGATATAAAACCTAATGCAAAATTCAACTTGACTTTAAATCGTGAATTCAATTAGCACAATCTCATTGACGCTAATAGTTAGCATGTGATATAAATCATAATGAAAATTTAACTTGACGTTAAATGGTAAAGGATTCACATAGCAATTGATAAGCTCTTTCGACCGAAACATGAATGCCGAAGGAGCCAATTCGTCCTAAATTGGCAATTGGTAAAACTTAATCGTGCACTCTCGTATTGCTACGTGGTGAAAATATAGTAGTCGTGTTGTATTTTTATTGCAACAGGAAAGAAGCGAATTCATCCAGAAAGACGTACAAGTCTACCACGTAAGTTCACAACAATTGATGCTCGACGTTCCAAGGAGTTCTATGCCGTTAAGGAGTCTAGTGGATTAAGTTGTTCACTTATTTTGGATTATAATCAAGCACATGATTAGATAGTAGGGATAACCAATTACTTCTTCGAGGATTGCTTTTTTGAGAGTTTCTAAAAAATTTACGGGGATCCACCTCTATTTTGGCCTTCACAAGTCTGTTGAAATTGCCGCGGAAATACTTCTTAGCCCATGCTTCAACTTTTATCGGAATGGTTATAGTCCGAAAATAATTTTGCGCCGGAAGCTATGTT